>SNQJ01S0042672.1:44138-60388 GCA_010110895.2 Picea sitchensis
AAAATTTGTAATGGATATCCCATTACCTGGAAATATCTTTTATGCATGTTTCTGTACAAGTTGTGTAGGAATAGTCAGTGTCACTATCATCATGGCCTCCTTGTTTGTCATGTCAGCACGCATAATGGATCTAGTTTTGTTTTCCTTGTCAAAGTAGGTGCTATAGACGACCATTATGTCCCCGATGAACACTTGTCCAGTTCGAAGGGTTTTCAAGCCCTCTATTGATAGTACTTTGGGTGTTACAACTCTAGACTTGGTGACAATTTTTAAACAGGAAAACTAAAGTGAATGGTAGTGTGCATTTTTTTTTGTATTCTTCTCTCAATGGCATAAATCTACAAGTACACGCATAGCTTTGATGAACCATGGAGCCAGAGTTTTGCAACCACACCTCTTAGTCTGCGGAACTTGCGCTATGTTTCGCGTCTCGCTTGTACTTGTTGATACTTCTTGAAAACTGCAAACCATGTATTGCAGATGACATCAACATATTCACCATGCCATAGATGAATAAATAGCTGAGGATATTTGTTTGGTAAACATGCTAAGAGAAGAGCGTATGCATCTTTACCTTTGGCCTTGTCGGTCTGTTGATGTCTAAGATGATTGACTTCTCATGGCCATGTCACTAGTCCAACTTTTTCTAATGCAAGCATGTGCAGATGAACATCAACACTAAACAAGCATATGCATTGTATACTGTCCATTAGAAGGACTAAACAAGCATAAAATTGTATGAATCTGATTTTTTTGATTGGAAAAATGTGTAACATTAAACAGGACGTGAGGGCGGGGCACCATGGCCAATCTATATATCATGGACCCCTGGAAGCCAGGGGAGAAATTTTGAACCCGCCAGCCTGGCACCCGCAATAAAAAAAGTGGGTAAGTATGGAATAAGGTAGAATCATGACCATATATGTGAAACTGTTACTCCGCCAACCGATGCACCAAGGCATTTTTGGAAAGACCACTAAGCAGATCAATTAGAAAACAAAAGGGATAATATAAAATGGAAAAAGTAGAAATAGGGAGGGCAGAAAGGCCCATTGTTGCCAAGCCATCGTTTTCTAGTCTAACATTATATGCCCCCACCCGGTTTGTATATTTAATTTACCAGCACAGTTGGTATACCTTTTCGAAGATTGTACCACAGAACCCTCTGCTGTTACACAAAACAATTCATCTTCTTGTCCAACCAACCTGTTTCTTCCAAGGTAGCAACGCCAAATATGCAATGGACATGAAGGAAAGTTAGTATGAACACAGACATGTAAAAAAAAGAGAAACAAGTCTATTTATTCCAATGTAACAACAAACATAATACAATTCACATGAGAATATGCAGAAATATATTATATTCGAAGGAAGAAAATAACAAAAAAAAAAGGTGCAAAGTAGCAGAACAAGCACAACAAATATATAGACAGTAAATGAAAAAATGAACACTGGAATATGAAATAAGAGTACAAGTATCCACTTTTGTATTTCCTCGTCGATATTCCCACCAAAGAGTCCATCGTCCTCTCCAGCCATTATGTTTGTTTAAATGTAGCAATGCAGCGAAAATACAACATACATGAAGTAGGTTAGTATGCAGGAAGACAAGTAATGAAGATAAGTTATTATGTAGGAAGGTACAAAACATATGCATACAATAAACTAGGTGAACACATATATAGACAATAAATGAAATACAAAACAACGAAATATGAAATAACAGTACAAGCATGCACCTTTCTATCTCCTCTTCAACCGATGCAGTCAAGACTCCATCGTTTTCTCCAGCTATTCTATTTGTTTGAATGTGGGAACGCACAAAATACAATGAACATGAATGGAAGCCGGTATGCAACGAAGAACAAGTAATATGTACATACAATAAAAGAGACTCAACGAATAGTCTAAAAGATAGGCAGAAACATGAACCTTTGCGGTTCTCCATCCATAGATGTAAATATGTAATTTATTTTCCCTGCCCAAAATATATTACAAGGCACAAAATATTACGAAATTGCATGGGCATAGCTAGACGATTTATTGTTTTCCATGGAAAAGTATCCAGATATGCTTCCACCGATGGAAATACATGTTCTTTATCCTCTACACAGACTGTTGTGCCCACGATACAAGATTTTGGTTTTCCGTAGCAAACTACCCAGATATGCTTCTAGACATATAAATATAATTTTGCAGAATCTTTGTTGTACATATCATATCTCAAGCACAAGACAAATTGTATTGTGGGCACACCCGTTTGTGTAGAGGAAAAAGAACATGTATTGTCACATGGGCACATTTCACCATACATGGTTTATAAATGCAGACGACATATGTTTTATTTTAACAAAAAAACAATGGATATTGCAATTTCAAATGTACTTCTCGAACTATTTTTCATGAAACTATTTTCTTTCATGTCAACATTGAAGCACCAACAGAATATCATAACAGAACATATATCAACCTCTCCAGACATGGAAAATAACATGATTGCATGTCGACTCGTGGGTGCAGGGGCTGAACACCGTAAATCACCCAAAAAACAATAATAATCCAAAAAAAAAAAAAACAACTCCTACTACCGATGCAGAACCCCAACCCTACAAATCTGAATCAAACAAAAAAAAACAACAAGCACCAAACCAACAAGAAAGCATGAACAGGCTCAACGGCAGCCCCAGGGCCCCAAAACATAAACCTGAGCCAAACAAACACAACCAACAATCGACGAACCAACGAACCAACGAACAAGCAACAACCACCGAACCAATAAACAACATATGTATCTCCAACGATTACAAAACTGCAGCCAAAGAATAGAAGGAACCAGAAACATACGACGAGCATGCCAGTAGAAATAAGAAAACATTCTTACTTGCAAACTACAAACATTAAACAACAAACAAGGAATAGAAAAATGAAATCGTGGCATGGAAACTTACTCTGAAACGATGAAAGGCAGAAGCGCAGGTCGAATTGTGAATCAAACAACAACAACAAGCAACAACCGATGAACCAACGAAGAAGAAGCATTCACCAAACCAGTAAACAATGTATGTAGCTTCAACGATGATGAAATTGCATTGCAAGGCTAGAAGAAGGATGAAAGATACAATGCCTATTCAACTGGTGATGGACAACAATATTGTGCAAAATCACTGCAACATTGTATGGAAAATTTCGAGGAAAAATGTACTCCAGGAAGCGTATTTAGATAAACATTTAAGGTCGTCAGGCTATCTAAGGACCTCACGTTATGCAAACATTTAATCTATCAGGCCTGTTGGAGAACCTCGCGTCATGTAAACATTTAAGCCGCCAGGCCTATTCAAGCACCTCAAAAAAAGTGTCAATACATTTCAATACAAATACAAGGGGCAAGGACGTTATAAACTTTGGAATTATCGATCACTATAAAGCTTGGATATATAAACATTTCAATATGATTAGTACAAATGAAAAAAGCACCGTATATGATCTAAGACAATGCTAGCAGAAAAATGCTAAGACAAACATTCGAACTAATTCTAGCATTAATCCACCTTCAAGCAATGCATAAGAAAAATATATGATTCAAAAAGACTGTAGACGATGAAAAAGTTTGGATGTGCTAACATATAAAACATTGGGAATAGCGAAGTCGGCAATAATACCTCTAATCTGTTATCCAATCAAATCACTACATATATGGTACTTTTTATTATATAAAATTCAATTTTTTTAGTTCCCTAGCTCGAACAGTAGATATTATGCAAATATTTGTGGTCAAAGGACAAACTAATGTGAGGTCAACGAATTATCGATCACTATAGTCCCTCTATGCCTACGACATGGACTAATAAGTGCAATATGATACTCATTATGGAGAACGTTGAAAAGTGTATACAATACAAATGTCACTCACATTAAAAAGTGCTTCCTTGGATGATTTGACATGGAAAATGGACTTGAACTCTACCACCAATGCATATTTAGTTGAATATTTGTTTGCAAGAGTCCATTAAATGTGGCATGGAGGATTTAAGAAATCCACCTCGTAACCACCATCAATAATCTTGCAGGAAAGTTATTAAACTCTCATTGAAGGATTTCTACCAAGGTAACATTTGAAAGATGCCAAGGTTTATTTTGCCACATTGACAAGCTAGGGTTCTCAAGACCCAGTTACAAGTTCTACAAGTTCTGTCATATTAGAAAGTGATGACAATTTATTTTACCACATTGAGAAGTTAGGGTTCTCATGGCCCAATTACAAGTTCTGGCATAACATTTCCAGATCATTCCCAATGTGGAGAAAAGTAGTTCCTGTAACTACAAACAATACATAATGTCGCGTTGTACACCAAACCACTCAGTGCCTATTTGGCATCTTATCATATATATTCAAAATTAAATATTTATAAAAGAAAACCATTCTTAATTTTTTTTGTTGTTGTGCCTTGAAAACTTTTATAAAACTGAATTATATAAACATAAGACTTCTTTTGCACATTATTCATTGAAAGACAAGTCATTGCTCTCTTCAGTAATAACTCATTTAATAGAGAGTTATGTGCACCGAGAGAAAACAGGTTGGGAAATAATCAAATTGGGAGAACAAAAAAAAAACGTATACTTCTTTACAAATATCTAGATGGAAAAGGTGGACGGAGGATACCCCACTAACCTGGTGTTGGACAAAAATTTAGACAGAGAGTCCATGTGCGCGTACTTGTGCAACCTGAGAAATGGAAGAGATATTTATAAGATATGTATAAAGTTAACATTTATAGCCCATACTCCAGTCCAAATGTCCATAAAAGAGCAACACATCTCACATTCATCCAAATGTCACATAAAAGGGCAACTCATCTCACAACAACAAAAACACCTGCCCTAAACCTAAGTCTAACCCTATGACTCAGAATTTCAAATGAATGATAAAATCATTTCCTTGGCTTTGGGTGCATGTTCTAATCTAACTAGGCTTTCTCTCAATGGTTTTGCTCTTCCTCATGCCAGGGTTTCTTTCAAGCCTCTTGTGTTTTACGATGGTGGGGAAGAATTTCAGGTTCCATTAGGTAGTACATTATTTTTCTTTGACAATGGCAACTCTAAATTTCAATTTTTTTTCTGGTGGACTTCAATATTTAGGAGTTTCTCGAACACGTTCTTCCATTAAATATTCAATTAAAGGTCTGCTGAGTCTACAAGTCCTAATTGGAGAATCTACACAAGGTACTGAACTTGAGTTCTATTATTACACAAACTGTAGGTTGGGCAAAGCCTGACCCAATCCATGAGATGGTGATAACTGTGGGAGAGTCTACCCACTGTCACCTTAGATAAATCCTCCACTCGCTTTAGTGAAGGATAAATCCAACACAAATGGGGAATCCTGATTGACTTAGGGGAAATGAGATGGAAAGTGAGGTTATGGAAGTGAAGCCCCTATAGGTCAAGTTGTGGAGAGACAGAAGGCTTGGGATGAAGTCTTGTTGATGAGGGAAGATTGCCAAGAAGTATTGTACCTTTAGAAAATAATTTTACTTGCCCGAGACACAAGAAGATACAAGTAGACAAGCCTAAAGATTAAGTGGAAAAACAAGTTAAGCTTGTTTTCCCAAACTACTGGAGTAAACAAGAATATATATCATCAAGGAACAAATCTAATTACTACATATATAACCACTCAAAACATCAAAGATTTATTGAGAAATGAAGCATAAAACAAGTAGATCAGTTCCCAATACTTTAACACAAACTCTAGTGGAACTAGAGGGTTGTTGTATGAAGTTTTCAGAGTATGTTTGTAACATCCAAGTGGTTGTAGCAAATATTTTCTACAAAAACAAGTTTCAATCACGAGAATAAGCAAGTAATCCGACAAAAAGTTCACCAATAAGTAGTAGAATGATAGTAATGGTTTACAAGAAAATTTCCACGGTTGAAATGCAAGTTAAAATTGAAGGTATAGAGTGATTTGTTGCAGCTCTAATGGCTTTAGCTTTTATTTAGTTATAGCTCCAAGAATATTAGGCCAATCAAGACACCCTAGAGGCTTTAGCAAGCTTAAAGCATCGAGAAAAGATTCCAACTTGAACAAAATCAATATCTCTCTAAATCATGTTTACCAATGCAAACAATTGATCTCTCCAATGCAAATAAAGATTGGTGCCTTTCCAAATGGGTTATGGATTATTCTTGTATTAAGTTAGGTCTACTAAATTTCAAGGGGTGTAAGCCCTTTTACGCCCTTGAGATAGCAACCCTAACAAGGTAAAGTCTAGGAGGGTGTGCACCCTTTTACTCCTCCTAGCAACCTTTGCAATAACCGTTTCAACAAACAATGACGATAAAACTTGGTGGAGGTTGTAAAAACTTGTACTCCTCCAAGGATATAGCCAATAAAAACCATGGAACAAGAAAGAAACCTAACAAAGTGCAGATTTTCCTTACCAATTCAAAAAATGCCAAGACAAACCCTAGTTACCAAGTATTTTTCACCATCAAAGCAAGAGAAAGAGCCTCCAAGAGATAGCGCACCACTTCATTCTATAAGACAAGATCTAAACCATATCACGAGAGAGAGAGAGAGAGAGAGAGAGAGAGAGAGAGAGAGAGAGAGAGAGAATGAATTTTCCCAAGAGGGGCGCAAATTTCAACCAAGTAGTCTTCTCCAAATGGGAGAGCTACGATGAAAATGAAATATAAATAATTCTTATCTATAAAAATCCTCTAAAAAGTGTTTGTCCACTTAACTTTAGGGTAAACCACAAAGTAAGGGGTCAACCACCCTTACTTTTTCCCTTTACAACTGTAAATTTGATTTTGCACATAAGAAAACCTTAAAAGAAGCACGGCGTCACCCCTTTAGGGCAACGTTTTGACACTTGGAACAAGTCATTGAGCTTGGAGATGAAACATTGGGCCTCCAAAGGCCCCCCTTTCATGTGCTAGGGTCTCCTCCATCAAGCTAAGGACTCTCTCCATCAAAAGGTTCCAAGTGTCAAGTCAACCACACCACCACTCCAAACCCTAGCCCTAGGGTGACATCAAGCTCTCCAAATGTGACGTTTTGACCTCCTAAGGCAAAACGTTGGGCTTGAAGGGGATAGGTGAGGTCATCTAAAGTGTCTCTCAAGCCTCCAAAGGTTGTCATCATCATCTGGTGTGCGGGCCATGGTATCCAATCTGTGGGCTTCATGCCCCAAGGAAGCCCAAACTAGGCTTGTTCCTAAAAAAATGTCCACCAAGCAAGGTCCTACAAAGGCAATGAATACGCCCTCCAAGAATATCAAGTCAAACATATCATGATAAATAAATCAAATCAATAAAAGAGTCACCTAAGCATGTGCATAAAATACTAGCTCATCAAATTAAATGAGTGCTCAAAGACCCTATGCAACTTGCCAAGTTTAGGTATGGGAGGGTTGACAAGTGACCTATTGGGTGAATCATCTCCTTAGTCAAGGAGTGTTTCCCAGGTAGACCCCCCTCTAAGCCATGTGTAGAAGATGAAGTGGATGTTGATGTTTGGACAACATCGGGAAGACATTCTCCTAGATTAATAATTAATAATATAATTAATAATTAATAATAATTAATAATATAATTATTAATTATTAATAATATAATTATTAATTATTAATAATATAATTATTAATTATTAATAATATTATAAAAAGAATTCCATAAATTATGGTGGGCAATAATTTCTAGTAAAAATGTCTAATTACCTAAATATGAAGAATGTACTTCTTATTTACTTCTACCTAAAATTATGCAAATAATTGCATGAATTATGGAGGAACAAATTAACAAAGTCAAATACTATGTGGATGGATTATAACCAAATTAATGTTAATCTTTGGGTAGTTACGAGAGGTATTCTCCAACTATTTATAAGAAAGAAAATTAAATTTAAATTTAATTTTCAAAGAGACGTGTCTCTTTGGATCAATTTAATATTGCTATAAAAAGACACAACAATAGACATATTTTTTTCTCTCTCACACGTGGGAAGTGATCTAAGGAAGAGAGCGAGGTTTCTAAGTAGTTGAATTTTTTTAGTGTAATTACTTAGTGATGTTCTAGAGTTTACTAAAGTAAATCGTTGGAAGTAATTATCACTTGCGGAAAATTGTGCTTGTCTAATTTAACACTAGAAAATCAACATGGTTAGCCGTATGACATCGAGTATATGATGGATGTGTGTTGGTCATAGTAGAAGACGTATCATTTGCATGGTCACTGTATATAGTTGTGCACATTCATGTAGTGAAGAAGAAGAGGAGACCAACACATGCAGAGGGAGCATATGACTTCGAAGACTATATAGCCTTAGAGGGAGTCAAGCTTAAGAGGGAGCATGCAGACTGAGAGTGGGCCTGATCTAAGAGAGAGTTAGTTGCTTAGAGAATTTCATTTAGAAAGGATTCCTCTTCATATTCAGATTCATATGGGAGAGACGTCCTCTAGGACTGATAGACATGAGGCTAGACCTTGAGAAGATATGAGACCTCTTGGAGAGGATTACCTTGTTTAAGTGAAGGAAGCCAATCAAAAGGACTGAGATGTGGAACTTTTAACCTTGATTCCGAGACATGTACATTGGTTGACAACAAAACATTTGTTGAGATACCTACATGGTGCGAGTGGATATGGATTGAGATATGCCTTAGATGGAGATGTGAAATCTGTAGAGTTATACAGACTCTGACTGGTCAAGGAGTGCAGTGGATCAAAAGAATAATTTTAGATGTTGTTTCAATATGGGATTGCTGTGATCTCATGGTTGAGCAGGGAGCAGACATTAGTGGCACTCAGTACAACGGAGGGAAAGTATATAAAAACCAATATTGTAAGTCATGAAGCAGGATGACTTCAAATGTTCTTGCATGACTTCATCCGAGACATGATGCAGAAGGGAGCTGTGAAGCTCTAGTACACAACCACAGATGAGTAACATCAGGTAGACATCCCAGAGTGGTCATGTTGATTTGACTGAGGAGAATGATACATTCACTCACAGGATTAGTCATATTAGATATCATTTTTGGGAATAATTGCATAGTGTAAGTCATTAATCTATGACCCATATCCATGAGTATTAGTTGCAACTGACTATTCAAATCATGAGAATTATTGGTTAGTTGCGACTAATACTCATGGATATGGGTCATAGATTAATGACTTACACTACGCAGTTATTCCCGAAAATGATATCTAATATGTTGCACTGCGGAAGCCCCTCTATGATAGGATTAGTCATGCTGATTTGGCTAATGGTGAATGGTCCAGGCATAGTCTTTCTCCTTAGTCATGTTGACTTGACAAGAAGTGGAAAATACTTTAGGTGCTGATGTTTCTCCAGGTGGCTGCATCGGGTAGACATTCTCCTAGAGTGGTCATGCTGATTTGACAGAGGAGAATGATATATTCACTCACAATATTAGCCATGTTGATTTGTCTAGTGGTGAATGGCCTAGGGCATTGATGTTCTCCAGCTATTAACATCGGGTAGACATCCTCCCAGAGTGGCCATGCTGACTTGGTTGAAGAGGATGATGCATTCACTCACAGTATTAGCCATGCTGACGTGGCTAGTGATGAATGGCCCAGGCCCAGTCTTAGAGACTCGATGTGTTATCACATGCCTACTCTAGGTTGGAGAAATCTATACTAACTAGAAGAGCATGTGAGGATAAGTATATATAAATTGGGTGCATGACGAAGATTATTACATCAACAAAGGCTCATTGACAGGTGTAAGAGGGAGTTGGCCTCAAAGTTCAAAATCAAGAATCTTGGTGTGATGCATAATGTCTCCCTAGCTGAGAAGGAGTGTTCAAGTTACAAGCATTGGGAAAACATTCTCCAGAGTGGTCATGCTGATTTGACTGAGGAGAATGGCCCAGGAGCAGTCTTAGAAACTCGAGGTGCTTCCCAAAGATTCATTATCGGGTAGAAATTCTCCTAGTGTGGCCATGCTAACTTGGCTAAGGAGAATGGTCTAGGATGTTGATGTTCTCCAACTATTAGCATCGGGCAGACATCCTCCTAGAGTGGTCATGCTGACTTGGTTGAGGAGGATGATAGATTCACTCACAATATTAGCCATGATAACTTGTCTAGTGATGAATGGCCCATGCGTAGTCTTAAAAGGACAAAAGACTCGAGGTGCTAGTGGTGTAGAATGTCTCCCTCGTTGAGAGGGAGTGTTGATGCTTAGAAAACATCGAGAATACATTCTCCTAGATTAATAATATTATTAATATATAATAATAATAATAATAATAATAATAATAATAAATTACATAATTATCAGAGACACATCCTTTCATGGATGGTCACCATATGTGCCTTTAGGTTCTCTATATATTTGGCACATCCATAATTCTATAAAAGAATATCATATACAACATTATATCATATCATCTCATATAAAAATTCAAGAGTGGATGGGAGAAATTTTTTTGGGCATGGGGTTCATGACATACAAGGGATAGTAGTGTCTCATTTATGGGTGCCTTTGTAGAGGGTATGCTGCACCTTCATTTTCAATGCATCATTTTTACAAGCCCATTTATTGCCTTTTGTGTTTATTTATTATTATTATTTTTTTTTTTATGTTTCCAGGTTGAAGCGAAGGTGGGGCTTCTACCTAAGCATGAAAAACATTTCCCACCTTGACTCTACCCTGGTCACATTATGCTTCCCCACATTGAAGACAATGTGTGGGACTTCTACCTAAGCATGAAAAACATTTACCACACACGCTCTACCTCGATTAACATTTTTGCATTATTATTTTTTACGGGTCCCATCAATTTCTTATGAGAGACATTTCATTGTCCTTGGGATCCCTGGGAAAGCATCTAGAAGGTTTATGATTGGATTTTAACTTTTTCCAGCTACAAACCTCTAGGCCTTCAACCCCTTCTTCCCATGAAATGAGGGGCAATCCCTTCTTGGGTCAGTACACCTAAAAATCCCAAAAGACGAGGAGGTGAGGGGATGAAGTGTGGAAAGTGGTAAGTATGATCGGGAATAGCACGATGAATTGTCAAGGGAACCTCCCATTAGCAAACCCATCCCTAAGGGTGACCACTTACTAGGGCAAATTGTCAAGCACCAAGGTGAAACATGGAAAATAGCATAACTTCCAAGCAGTCGTTACATAATTAAAAGCAACTTTTAAATGCAACAGACTCAAATGCCTCAAATATTGAAATGACACCCACTATAATACCTGGTTTGTACCTCATGGAGCAAGACCCAATGTCTTGTACCTCAAAATACAAATGCAAGAAAGCAAGATGACCTACCTACTTACCTGGGGCCTGGGCCCTTAAGAAGTCAAGTACCTTGAATGTAGGGTCAGAGAAGAGACCCATCCACTGGTCATGGAATATTTCTCTCATTTTAGGCTGTCAAGTAGTATTTCTCTTTCTCAGACTTCTTCTTGATGATGTAAGGGACAAGCCAAGAGATGTTATCCTTTTGATCATATTTAGGCTTGCCCTTCCTCTTATCCCACATTAATACAAGACTTCCTTCATTGTAGTTGATGTAAGGTATATCTTCGATGTAAGGATACGAATGAGGTTCTCTGTTGACTGCATCTTTAATGGATTTCTCATGTTCTTTGTTCCCTTCATATTCTTTGTTTAATATATTGATGGACCCTCGTTCCTTTCTTTGGAACTTTGCAAGATTCTCCTTGTATGCATTTGTCCTTGGGAGTAGCGTATATATGCAATCTTCCTACACAAAAGGCAGGTCCCATGGATCATATTCAATGATCTAGTGGGGTACATCAAAGTCACACTCACTAGTGTAGTCAGGACTGTTGGGATCCATCATATGCTTCTCAGCCCTCTCCCGACTATATATAATATCAAAAGTGCCATCCCCCATGGGAATATGTGTGTGGGTGAGATCCATACTGAGGAAACCCCCAAGAGTAGCAGACCAACTTCTTGATAGAAGAATTCCCCAAGCATCTGGAACATCAATCATCACTATGTTCATAATGAGGTTGATATGAGAAAAGTCAATCAAGTAAACTTCAACATCTTCACAAAGCCCATAAACTTTGACCTGCTTGGAATCAATACCACAAACATTTCCATAAGGTTGGGTTGTCTTTAAACCGAGTTTTTCCATCACTTTCAAGGACATGACATTTGTTGAGGCTCTGGAGTCCATCATACAATTGTTCAAATGAAGACCATTTATCCCCAAAGAAAGATAGAAGGGAGGGTTATTATCCTTTTTCCGACAAAGATACATGGTATTCAAGATTATTGGACGGTCCTCCTTTTCGACTGGTACTTTCAATAACTTCAAGACTTCTTTCCTCAAATATTGGATCTTGTACATTTCTGTCATAGGGACTGTCATATTCAACTTCCAAAACATGGCCAACACGTCTATATTCAATTGAATATCCTCTTCTGTTGAAGTTGGTTTTGGAAGCAATTGATCCACTAGAGGTGGAGGTGGTGGGACCACCTTCTCTACATATGGAAGAGGAACTTTGACCTCTGGATGAAGTAGAGTGGAAAGTTGTAGGAGAGGAACTAAATCCTTTTTCCTTCTTGCATACTTCAAAACTTCCTTTTTTCTCAATTCCTTTCTATGATCATCTGTTAATTAATATAACACTTAGAGTCGTCCTTCTATAGCTCCTCTTTTTCTGACTTCATCAATTTGTTCTTGAGTAATATCTTATTCTCGAAAGTTACAAATCACGTCCATGAAGTTTATACCATTAGAGGAGTCTTCATCACATCGGGGACACTCATCCTCTCGACGAGGCTCTTGGCATGGAGAGCACCATGGTGTTTCTTCTATGTTGACCATTCCAACTGGGTTCAATGTGTTAGGAGATTTTGTCTCTTGTTTAGGCTTCGACCTCCAACCTATGACATCCCTCTGCTGTCTTGTAAACCGAGGTTTGGGGGTAGAATGATTTCTTTCCACAGTGGTCAATCAGCCCATGAACTGATTCTGAACTTGGACAAATTGAGTACTCGTCTGGTCTATCTTCTAAGTCAAGAGAGAAATTGGATTCGATGCACTACTACTAGGAGATTTGGTCTTTTCTTATGTCTTAGTATGAAGATACTGAAAAGGGTCAACCTTTGAGTCAAGAAGCTTCACTTCAATCTCTGCACTATACTCTTTGGCTTGTGCCAAACTGGTGGGCTTCTTATCCTTCAAGATAAAACATAATTTCCCATCAAAAGAATTCATATAAAGGAGATGGACAACTGCATCTGGAGGACGTAGATCCGTCACGATTTGACTGTACAATCTGTCAAACCTATTGTCAAATTCAATTACCGTCTCATTCACTTTCTTATTTATCTGATTGAACCAAGCTACAAGCATTCCATTGTCCTTCTTTGTTGTCCATCTATTCTTGAACAACTTAGTGAAATATTCATAAGATGCTACGTGGTTATCAAGAAGGCCCCTGAACCATGTTTGGGCATTTTCAGTCAATGATGAAGCCAACAATCTCATTGTTACATCCTCATGTTCTACTTCTACATTTTCCATATCTTGATCCATGGCATAGAGATGATCGTTAGCTATGATCAAATTATTCCCCGAGAACTTTGACAACCATTTGTGAGACTCTTTTGGCATGGTATTGGGATATCCGGGGATCGTGGCCATGTTTAAGGGTTTGTAGAAGTATTTTTCCCAAGGGGACGAGTACCTTGGAAAAGGGTTTTGACAACGAGATATTTGAGAGGAGGCCTTCTTCGGTAAACCTTAGAAGGCTTGAATCTTCCATGGGGGAAAGCTCTTAAGGGAAGGTGGATTTTGGGATGGTGGAGTTTCCAAATGAGCTTCAAGAAGAGCTCATCAAGGGTGGAAGGGGAACGCCCTCCCAGTGGATTTGCAAGGCAAGCTAGGGGTAAAGGCTTTGGGATGGAAGCTTGCCAAAGTGTCGTTAGGTCATGAAAGAGGATTCAAAATCCTCCCTGCAAATGACGCCAAAATGTTATCTTACAAATTGTAGGTTGGAAAAACCCGACCCAATCCACTAGATGGTGATAACTGTGGGAGATTCTACCCACTGTCACCTTAGATAAACCCTCCCCTCGCTTTAGTGAAGGATAAATCCAACACAAGGGGGGAATCTGGGTGACCTTAGGGGGAAATGAGATGGAAAGTGAGGTTATGGAAGTGAATCCCCTATAGGTCAAGTTGTGGAGCGATGGAAGGCTCGGGATGAAGTGTTGTTGATGAGGGAAGGTTGCCAAGAAGTAGTGTACCTGCAAAACATAGTTGTACCTGCCCGAGACACAAGAAGAGATGAGTATACAAGCCTAAATATTAAGCAGAAAAGAAAGACAAGCTTGTTGTCCCAAACTACTGCAACAAACAAGAATATATATCAACAAGGAACAAATCTAATTACTGCAAATATAACCACTCAAAGCATCAAATATTTATTGAGAAATGAGGCATAAAAAAAGTAGATCATTTCCCAATATTTTAACACAAACTTTAGTGGTACTAGAGTGCTATTGTATGAAGTTTTCAGAGTATGTTTGTAACAGCCAAGCGGCTGTAGCAAATATTTTCTACAACATCAAGTTTCAACCATGAGAATAAGCAAGTAATCCAACAAAAAGTTCACCAATAAGTAGTAGAATGATAGTAATGGTTTACAAGCAAATTTCCACAGTTGAAATACAAGTTAAAATTGAAGGTATAGAGTCATTTGTTGCGGCCCTAATGGTTGTAGATTTTATTTAATTATAGATCCAAGAATACTAGGCCAATCAAAATGCCCTATAAGCTTTAGCAAGCTTAAAGCATCAAGAAAATATTCCAACTTGAACAAAACCAATATCTCTCTAAATCACGTTTACTAATGCAAACAATTTATCTCTCCAATGCAAATAAAGATTAATGCCTTGCCAAATGGGTTATGGAGTCTTCGTGTATTAAGTTAGGTCTACTAAATCTCAAGGGGTGTAAACCCTTTTACTCCCTTGAGATATCAACCCTAACAAGGTAAAGTCTAGGAGGGTGTAAACCCTTTTACTCCTCCTAGCAACCTTTGCAATAGCCTTTTCAACACACAATGATGATAAAGCTTGGTGGAGGTTGTAAACATTTATACTCCAAGGATCTAGCCAATAACAACCATGGAACAAGAAAGAAACCTAACAAAGTGCATATTTTCCTTATCAATTCCAAAAAATACCAAGACAAACCCTAGTTACCAAGTATTTTTCACCATCAAAGCAAAAGAAAGAGCCTCCAAAAGATAGTGCACCACTTAATTCCATAATACAAAATCTAAACCATATCACGAGAGAGAGAGAGAGAGAATGAATTTTCCCAAGAGGGGCGCAAATTTCAGCCAAGTAGTCTTCTCCAAATGGGAGAGCTACGATGAAAATGAAATATAAATTATTCTTATTTATACAAATCCTATAAAAAGTGTTTTTCCACTTAACTTTAGGGTAAACCACAAAGTAAGGGGTCAACCACCCTTACTTTTCCCCTTTACAAATTTAAATTTGATTTTGCACATAAGAAAACCCTAAAATAAGCATGACACCACCCATTTAGGGCAACATTTTGGCACTTGGAACAAGTCGTTGAGCTTGGAGGTGAAACATTGGGCCTTCAAAGGCCTCCCTCTCATGCACTAGGGTCTCCTCCATCAAGCTAAGGCATCTCTCCATCAAAAGGTGCCAAGTGTCAAGTCAACCACACGACCACTCCAAACCCTATCCCTAGGGTGATATCAAGCCCTCCAAATGTGGCGTTTTTACCTCCTAAGGAAAAACATTGGGCATGTAGGGGATATGTGAGGTCATCCAAAGTATCTCTGAAGCCTACAAAGGTTGTAATCATCATCCGATGTGTGGGCCATGGCACCCAATCTATGGGCTTCATGCCCCAAGGAAGCCCAAGCTAGGCTTGTTCCTCCAAAAATGTCCACCAAGCAAGCTCCTGCAAAGACAATGAATATTCCCTCCTAGGATCTCAAGTCAAACATATCATGATAAGTAAATCAAATCAATAAAAGAGTCACCTAAGCATGTGCATAAAAACCACCTCATCAAATTAAACAAGTGCTCAAAGACCCTATGCAACTTGCCAAGTTTAGGTATGGGAGGGTTGACAAAGTGACCTATTGAGTGAATCATCCCTAAGTCAAGGAGTGTTTCCTAGGTGGACCCCACTCTAAGCCATATGTAGAATATGAAGTGGATGGGGGG
>SNQJ01S0042672.1:66428-90269 GCA_010110895.2 Picea sitchensis
TGAAGCGAAGGTGGGGCTTCTACCTAAGCATGAAAAAAATTTCCCACCTTGACTCTACCTTGGTCACATTATGCTTCCCCACATTGAAGACAATGTGTGGGACTTCTACCTAAGCATGAAAAACATTTCCCACACACGCTCTACCTCGATTGACATTTTTGCATTGTTATTTTTTACGGGTCCCATCAATTTCTTATGAGAGACATTTCATTGTCCTTGGGATCCCTGGGAAAGCATCTAGAAGGTTTATGATTGGATTTTAACTTTTTCCAGCTACAAACCTCTGGGCCTTCAGCCCCTTCTTCCCATGAAATGAGGGGTAATCCCTTCTTGGGTCAGTACACCTGAAAATCCCAAAAGACGAGGAGGTGAGGGGATGAAGTGTATAAAGTGGTAAGTATGATCGGGAATAACACGATGAATTGTCAAGGGAACCTCCCATTATCAAACCCATCTCTAAGGGTGACCACTTACTAGGGCGCATTGTCAAGCACCAAGGTGAAACATGGAAAATAACATAACTTCCAAGCAATCGTTACATAATTAAAAACAACTTTTAAATGCAACAGACTCAAATGGCTCAAATATTAAATGACACCCACCATAATACCTGGTTTGTACCTCATGGAGAAAGACCCAATGTCTTGTACCTCAAAATGCAAATGAAAGAAAGCAATATGACCTACCTACTTACCTGGGGCCTGGGCCCTTAAGAAGTCAAGTACCTTGAATGTAAGGTCAGAGAAGAGACCCATCCACTGGTCATGGAATATTTCTCTCATTTTAGGCTGTCAAGTAGTATTTCTCTTTGTCAGACTTCTTCCTGATGATGTAAGGGCCAAGCCAAGAGATGTTATCCTTCTGATCGTATTTAGGCTTGCCCTTCCTCTTATCCCACATTAATACAAGACTTCCTTCATTGTAGTTGATGTAAGGTATATCTTCGATGTAAGGATACGAATGAGGTTCTCTGTTGACTGCATATTTAATGGATTTCTCATGTTCTTTGTTCCCTTTATATTCTTTCTTTAATATATTGATGGACCTTGGTTCCTTCCTTTGGAACTTCACAAGCTTCTCCTTGTATGCATTTGTCCTTGGGAGTAGCGTATCTATGCAATCTTCCTGCACAAAAGGCAGGTCCCATGGATCATATTCAATGATCTGGTGGGGTACATCAAAGTCACACTCACTAGTGTAGTCAGGACTATTGGGATCCATCACATGCTTCTCAGCCCTCTCCTGACTATATATAATCTCAAAAGTGCCATCCCCCATGGGAATATGTGTGTGGGTGAGATCCATACTGAGGAAACCCCCAAGAGCAGTAGACCAACTTCTTGATAGAATAATTCCCCAGGCATATGGAACATCAATAATCACTATGTTCATAATGAGGTTGATATGAGAAAAGTCAATCAAGTAAACTTCAACATCTTCACAAAGCCCATAAACTTTGACCTTCTTGGAATCAATACCACAAACATTTCAATAAGGTTGGGTTGTCTTTAAACCGAGTTTTTCCGTCACTTTCAAGGACATGACATTTGTTGAGGCTCTGGAGTCCATCATACAATTTTTCAAATGAAGACTATTTATCTTCAAAGAAAGATAGAAGGGAGGGTTATTATCCTTTTTCCGATCAAGATACATGGTATTCAAGATTATTGGAGGGTCCTCCTTTTTAGCTGGTACTTTCAATAACTTCAAGACTTCTTTCCTCAAAGATTGGATCTTGTACATTTCTGTCACAAGGACTATCATATTCAACTTCCCAAACATGGCTGACAGGTCTATATTCAATTGAATCTCCTCTTCTGTTGAAGTTGGTTTTGGAAGCAATTCATCCACTAGAGGTGGAGGTGGTGGGACCACCTTCTCTACATATGGAAGAGGAATTTTGACCTCTGGATGAAGTAGAGTGGAACGTTGTAGGAGAGGAACTAAAGCATTTTTTCTTCTTGCATACGTCAAAACTTCCTTTTTTCTCAATTCCTTTCTATGATCATCTGTTAATTGATTTAATACTCAGATTCATCCTTCTCTAGCTCCTCTTTTTCTGACTTCATCAATTTGTTCTTGAGTAATATATTATTCTTGGAAGTTACAAATCACGTCCATGAAGTTTATACCATTAGAGGAGTCTTCATCACATCGGGGACACTCATCCTCTCGACGAGGCTCTTGGCATGGAGAGCACCATGGTGTTTCTTCTATGTTGACCATTCCAACTGGGTTCAATGTGTTAGGAGATTTTGTCTCTTGTTTAGGATTCAACCTCCAACCTATGGCATCCCTTTGTTGTCTTGTAAACCGAGGTTTGGGGGTAGAATGATTTCTTTCCACAGTGGTCAATCAACCCATGCACTGATTCTGAACTTGGACAAATTGAGTACTCGTCTGGTCTATCTTCTGAGTCAAGAGAGAAATTGGATCCGATGCACTACTACTAGGAGCTTTGGTCTTTGCTTATGTCTTAGTATGAGGACACTGAAAAGGGTCAACCTTTGAGTCAAGAAGGTTCACTTCAATCTCTGCGCTATACTCTTTGGCTTGTGCCACACTGGTGGGCTTCTTATCCTTCAAGATAAAACATAATTTCCCATCAAAAGAATTCATATAAAGGAGACGAACAACTGCATCTGGAGGACGTAGATCCATCACAATTTGAATGTACAATCTATCAAACCTATTGTCAAATTCAATTACTGTCTCATTCACTTTCTTATTTATCTGATTCAACTGAGCTACAAGCATTCCATTGTCCTTCTTTGTTGTCCATCTATTCTTGAACAACTTAGCGAAATCTTCATAAGATGCTATGTGGTTATAAAGAAGGCCCCTGAACCATGTTTGGGCATTTTCAGTCAATGATGAAGCCAACAATCTCATTGCTACATCCTCATGTTCTACTTCTACATTTTCCATATCTTGATCCATGACATAGAGGTGATCATTAGCTGTGATCAAATTATTCCCCGAGAACTTTGACAACCATTTGTGAGACTTTTTTGGCATGGTATTGGGATATCCGGGGATCATGGCCATGTTTAAGGGTTTGTAGAAGTCTTTTTCCCAAGGGGACGAGTACCTTCTAAAAGGGTTTTGACAATGAGAGATTTGAGAGGAGGCCTTCTTCGGTAAACCTTAGAAGGCTTGAATCTTCCATGGGGGAAAGGTCTTAAGGGAAGGTGGATTTTGGGATGGTGGAGTTGCCAAATGAGCTTCAAGAAGAGCTCATCAAGGGTGGAAGGGGAACGTCCTCCCAGTGGAGTTTCTAGGCAAGCTAGGGGTAAAGGCTTTGGGATGGAAGCTTGCCAAAGTGTCGTTAGGGCATGAAAGAGGATTCAAAATCCTCCCTGCAAACAACGCCAAAATGTTATCTTACAAACTGTAGGTTGGAAAAACCCGACCCAATCCACTAGATGGTGATAACTGTGGGAGATTCTACCCACTGTCACCTTAGATAAACCCTCCCCTAGCTTTAGTGAAGGATAAATCCAACACAAGGGGGGAATCTGGGTGACCTTAGGGGGAAATGAGATGGAAAGTGAGGTTATGGAAGTGAATCCCCTATAGGTCAAGTTATGGAGTGATGGAAGGCTTAGGATGAAGTGTTGTTGATGAGGGAAGGTTTCCAAGAAGTAGTGTACCTGCAGAAGATAGTTGTACCTGCCCGAGACACAAGAAGAGATGAGTATAAAAGCCAAAATATTAAGCAGAAAAGAAAGACAAGATTGTTGTCCCAAAATACTGCAGAAAGCAAGAATACATATCAAAAAGGAACAAAGCTAATTACTGCAAATATAACCACTCAAAGCATCAAAGATTTATTGAGAAATGAGGCATAAAAAAAGTAGATCATTTCCCAATATTTTAACACAAACTTTAGTGGTACTGGAGGGCTATTGTATGAAGTTTTTAGAGTATGTTTGTAACAGCCAAGTGGCTGTAGAAAATATTTTCTACAACATCAAGTTTCAACCACGAGAATAAGCAAGTAATCCGACAAAAACTTCACCAATAAGTAGTAGAACGATAGTAATGGTTTACAAGCAAATTTCCACAGTTGAAATACAAGTTAAAATTGAAGGTATAGAGTGATTTGTTGCAGTCCTAATGGTTGTAGATTTTATTTAATTATATATCCAAGAATACTAGGCCAATAAAAATTCCCTATAGGCTTTAGCAAGCTTAAAGCATCAAGAAAAGATTCCAACTTGAACAAAACCAATATCTCTCTAAATCATGTTTACCAATGCAAACAATTTATCTCTCCAATGCAAATAAAGATTAATGCTTTGCCAAATGGGTTATGGAGTCTTCGTGTATTAAGTTAGGTCTACTAAATCTCAAGGGGTGTAAGCCCTTTTACTCCCTTGAGATATCAACCCTAACAAGGTAAAGTCTAGGAGGGTGTAAACCCTTTTACTCCTCCTAGCAACCTTTGCAATAGCCTTTTCAACACATAATGATGATAAAACTTGGTGGAGGTTGTAAACACTTATAATCCTACATGGATCTATCCAATAACAACCATGGAACAAGAAAGAAACCTAACTAAGTGCATATTTTCCTTATCAATTCCAAAAAATACCGAGACAAACCCTAGTTACCAAGTATTTTTCACCATCAAAGCAAAAGAAAGAGCCTCCAAGAGATAGTGCACCACTTAATTCCATAATACAAAAGCTAAACCATATCACGAGAGAGAGAGAGAGAGAGAGAGAGAGAGAGAGAGAGAATGAATTTTCCCAAGAGGGGCACAAATTTCAGCCAAGTAGTCTTCTCCAAATGGGAGAGCTACGATGAAAATGAAATATAAATTATTCTTATTTATACAAATCCTATAAAAAGTGTTTGTCCACTTAAATTTAGGGTAAACCACAAATTAAGGGGTCAAACACCCTTACTTTTCCCCTTTACAAATTTAAATTTGATTTTGCACATAAGAAAACCCTAAAAGAAGTATGACGCCACCCATTTAGGGTAACATTTTGGCACTTGGAACAAGTCGTTGAGCTTGGAGGTGAAACATTGGGCCTTCAAAGGCCTCCCTCTCATGCGCTAGGGTCTCCTCCATCAAGCTAAGGCATCTCTCCATCAAAAGGTGCCAAGTGTCAAGTCAACCACACGACCACTCCAAACCCTAGCCCTAGGGTGATATCAAGCCCTCCAAATGTAGCGTTTTTACCTCCTAAGGCAAAACATTGGGCTTGTAGGGGATATGTGAGGTCATCCAAAGTATCTCTCAAGCCTACAAAGGTTTTCATCATCATCCAACGTGTGGGCCATGGTACCCAATCTATGGGCTTCATGCCCCAAGGAAGCCCAAGCTAGGCTTGTTCCTCCAAAAATGTCCACCAAGCAAGCTCCTGCAAAGACAATGAATATTCCCTCCTAGGATCTCAAGTCAAACATATCATGATAAGTAAATCAAATCAATAAAAGAGTCACCTAAGCATGTTCATAAAAAACCACCTCGTCAAATTAAACAAGTGCTCAAAGACCCTATGCAACTTGCCAAGTTTAGGTATGGGAGGGTTGACAAAGTGACCTACTGGGTGAATCATCCCTAAGTCAAGGAGTGTTTCCTAGGTGGACCCCACTCTAAGCCATATGTATAATATGAAGTGGATGGGGGGGGGAATGTTTGGGCATGGGGTTCATGACATACAAGGGATCATAGTGTCTCATTTATGGGTGCCTTTGTAGAGGATGCACTGCACCTTTGTTTTCAATGCATCCTTTTTCCAAGCCCATTTATTGGTTTTTTTTTTTAATGTTTCCAGGTTGAAGCCAAGGTGGGGCTTCTACCTAAACATGAACAACATTTCCCACCTTGACTCTACCCTGGTCACATTATGCTTCCCCAAGTTGAAGGCAATGTGTGGGACTTCTACCTAAGCATAAAAAACATTTCCCACACACACTCTACCTCGATTGGCATTTTACGGGTCCCATCAGTTTTTTATGAGAGACATTTCATTGTCCTCGGGATCCATGGGCAAGCATATAAAAGGTTTATGATTGGATTTTATCTTTTTCCAACTACAAACCTTTGGGCCTTCAACCCCTTCTTCCCATGAAATGAGGGACAATCCCTTCTTGGGTCAGTACAAATGAAAATCCCAATAGACGAGGAGGCAAGGGGATGAAGTGTGGAAAGTTGTAAGTATGATCGAGAATGATATGATGTCTTGTCAAGGGGACCTCCCAGTAGCAAGCCAATCCCTAATGGTGACCACCTACTAGGGCGCAATGTCAACCACCAAGGTGAAATTGGGCAAAGGGCATAACTTCCAAGCAAACATTACATAATCAAAAGCAGCTTTTAAACACAACAGACTCAAATGCCTCAATTATTGAAATGAAACCCACCATAATACCTGGCTTGTACCTCATGGAGCAAGACCCAATGTCTTCCGAAAGCAAGCTGGTGTGGCGGATACGATCATGATGAATATGAGATATGTGGTGGTGAGGCGGGCCTCTATCTGTGCAAGTGGATGTTGTCAACCATCTGTCTCTCGGTACTCGATGCCTGCAACATGAGGGCCTTGAGACATCATCTTCTTAGTTATCCCTAGGAAATGGTGATAACAAGCCCCTTAGTTCCCTACTTGGACAATAGTTCTCTAATTGGAGTAAATTAGGTAACCCAATCCATTAAATTTGTCTAGGTGGAGTTTTCTTTATTTTATTGATGAAATAGTTTACTTGTAGGTAATAAAACATAAATTTGTAGAACTCTACTGTTCTATTTAGACCTGAAAGAGTTGTTATTAGTCATTTTTCTATTAAAAAAACACTTTTTCCATAATGGAATAACCATTTTGAGATGTTGCCTTACTAAAGAAATGCTATATACTAGTGTATTCAACGTGAGGGACCAGAAACCAAAAATAGGCAGGGATGATTTTAAGGATGGAAATTTATTTTAAAATGTAGAACCCTTGGCGAATCTTACTAATCCTTCACATGCCAACTATAACAAATTTGGCAATATTTTTGTAAAAATATTCAAATTTCTAAGGATTTAATATAAATTGTATAAAATTTTGGCGATTTTTAAGGTAAAATGATTTTATCCTATAGAATTTGGATGAATAATTTTTTAGAATGACGACTTTTTTTTGGGAAAACCCATCAAAAATTAGTCCATGAGTGAAATTTAGCCCCTAAAATTATGCTTGAAAATAGGGTACTGTGCAAATTTACTAAGTGATTCCAGTAGATACACATCATACATTGCTTACATTGTGTAAATAAACAAACTTCCAAAAAACTCATGAGCCAACTTCCACTAAAATACATATAAAAATGGAGGATAGTTGGGCATTGACCATGGCAGATTTTATCTTGGTCGCCTACTTCCCACACAGTGAAGCTTAGATTTTTAAACATAACAGTCTCTATATTGAATCTGATAGTCGACATTGTTCTCACGTACTCCCCCAATTTGAATTTGTAGAGAACTGTTGTCTTTTTCTGTTTATACATTCCACAAACATATTATAATATTACAAAGCTATTCAACACCATAATTACATAACATACAAAACATAACATTGAAGTGAGATATTCGACCTGCTTCATCTAAACCAAGCATCAATATGCAAACTTCCTTTGCCGTGCAGGAGACCATTCTATAAAAAATTCTAGCTATGGCATTACCCATTGCTACCATGGTTCTCCGGAAAGGATGAAAAATATTAGTAAATAGATATCAATGAATATCAATGAAGTTGATCGAGGTGAAACATCGTGCATGATTGCATCACAAAAACGTTTCCAAAATTTCATTTATATGCTATTAATGTGACTTATATCACAAAGCCATTTTTTTCTTTCTAATAGTTCATTTATATGTTATTGATGTATTTTCTCTAGCTTTGAACCATGAATAGTGTCAATGATGTACCACTAACTTCTTTCCTTCGCTGAATTTATTTGTTTCGATATACTCTTGGTCAATATGAACATTGAATGCATGATTTTGTACCTGGCAATTTTTGGATTTTGTTCAATTTTTTATTATTTTATTATATTTTTTAACAAGACAAAGGTTTTTCGTACTTTCCATATGTCTCGTATATTTCAATATGAGCCACAAACCTATTCAATACATCACAAACTATGTACCTTAACCTTAAATTTATGGCTTCATGTCAGGTCACCCATTTACAACTTCCTGTGAACTCAATACACAACAAACGAAGGAGATCCACATATTAAAAAAGTGCCATTGCAGTGGCGATGTCCCTGCCGAGAAGCACTTTTTGCATGTTCTCTTGAATGGCTTGAATTATGTAACCTAATATTTCTAGTGCATGACAAGGGATACTTATTAAATTTATTTTCTATTGCATATTTTGGTCATATATATAGTCATTAAATGGTTAATCTCCTTTTAACCAACCCCAACAATAATTAATTGGTTAATCTCCTTTTAACCAAACCCAACCCACCATAAACAGGGGTTCACACAACGATTCATGAGCTTTCACACACTGGTAAAGTGTGGTGGGTTAATATGCTCAAAAGTATCTAGTTCATTCATCTCCTTCCTGTTAGGACATTGCCACATACGTTTTACCTTATAGCTATGATAATGATAGATGATTGATTCTTTTACATTGGTGTAAAATGCTCTCAATCAAATCTTACCACACTTGATGTACTTATGTATTATAAATATTAACATGTTCTTAATGAATGCGTTAAGGACTCATTGAATCTATTTCATAGAGAAGATTGAAATTATATGGCTACTAAGTTTTGTTTTATAGTGCACGTAAGTTAAGTTGATATATATAAATGGTTTTTAGAAAAAATTGTCTGACTAAGTTTTGTTTTTGTAAGTGATGTATTGTAGATTGGAAAATATTATTGTATAGCCTTTTAGGAGTGATGTAATCCCCACGTGACAAAATTCCTAGAATTGTCCAATTTCTATTTCCTTTTTGCCAGATGAATGATCTGATTTAATCAGTTATACCACTGGACAACTAGAATATCGTGTAATGTTTGTTTATTGTCCAAATGGGTTATGCAGATTCTTTCACCATTGTTCCTTTTAAAGGTATTGATTGTCTTATTTCTTTCACCTGACCTAATATTCATTTACAGGAGATATATGAGACAATCTCGCTTTGGATTAGGCACCTATTTTCTTTTGAGGGAGATATATATGGGATTTCTTGGAGGTCGATCGAGGCGATATAGCCTTTAGGAGGATCAATAGGATTGTCGAGCCAGATGAACAAAGCATTCACATTTCATCTAGTGGGAGCATCCAAAGTGTGGACAAACATGTAAGTAATTTGCATCCTATGTTTCGAGATTAAAGCGCTAAGGTAGTCCCAAGCCAAAGAGTGTATGATACACGAGGAAACAAAATCGCAAGTGGAGTGTGTGGCAAGGTGATGATGCAGATCCAAACCAGATGAATAAAACCCTAACCTGCATAAAGAGTTTTGGTTTGTCATTGCAATAGCTCCCGTCTATATGTAACATTCCTACCAACCTATCTTCCAAGACCATATCCAAGGGGTGGGAGTGACATTCTTCCCAAAAAAGGGAATGATCGATTCTAGTTCCCTCTTTTTCCTAATTGTATGGGTTCCTCTAGCCTAGTCTTCCTTCCTTCAGGGATAGTAGGGGTGATTCCTTGTCTTGGGTGCAGAGAAGGATCCAGTTCCGGTCGCAACAAAGCCCATTCTGATTATCCCTTTCAACTTTTTCTATGCTTACGAGGCTTCAACGAGGTAAACTGGCCTTGGATGGTTATAATGAGAATCCTCGCCACCTTTGGATGGATATAATGAGAATCCCTGCCACCTTATAAAAATTGTACTGGATCACTTTTCATTTTATGGATTTTTGTGGGCAAGCAACAAAGCATGCCATGTAATTTTTACATGCTATCAATTTTAACCTTCATTCACTCTTGGAAGGAAAACTATTTTGAATGTGAGAGAGTGTTTTCAACCCAACTTTGGAATCAATTATTTTGTTAACAAAGACACTTAAAATGCCAATAGTGGTAAAAACAGTAACAAAACAACAGTAATGATTGTACCAACAACAACAACAATGGATTCAACACTAAAAACAAACGATTCAATAAATTTACCAATAGTATATTTGATAGCAGGTTAAACAATGTTAATGATGAGAAAACCACAGATAAGATACTTAGTAATTAAATTTTTGTAGTTTCTTTGCTTCGATAAATGTTTTTGGTTGCATATTTCACTATTATTGTTAAACAAAATAGTTGAATACTCACGTTTGCTTCTTTCCTATGGGATTTAGCAATCTCATTTTGCATTTTCTCAAATGTCATGGCCTTTTTTTCAACCAATTTCTTCTGAAGTAAAATAAACAGTACTTACTATAAAGTCAGACATAAATGTTGTATCCTCATATCTCTATTTTTTTCATTTTGATGTTAGCTTTCACTTTCTGCTCATTCTCCCATGCCTCGATAATTGTTTCATCTCTCTTGAATCTGCAATGGAGTGTTCCATTACAGTAGAGTTAATTAGTGCTCATCCAATTGATTCTAAGACTTGGGCCTGCTTATTTTATTTTAAATATTATATTAAAATCCAACAACGTTAATTTCTGATGTTCTAATTCACTTGTTCTCAACTTTGGCCATTTTGGCCTCTTTCCAAGCAACGACCTTGGCTTCTATCTTGTCTCTCTTAATATTTTTCAAAGCGAGATGCTTTGGAGTGGACATACGGTTCTCCTTGCATCTAGTTGAAGACAAGTTAGATTCTATGAGAATGTTCTCACCATTTATGTTTCCACTTTCTACAATGGCACCTCTCTCATTATGTTGGGCATCCCAAGAGCTTAGTGGAGCATCCCTATCTGAAGTAGAGCCTCACAAAACAAATATACAAATAAAAAATCAATAAATCAAATCCAAAGCCGACAATTAGAGATACAATGGGTAAATGAAATTATCAAACATCAATATTGATCATATAGACTACACAAACTCGAACTTCTTCGATCTCCGTGAAACTCCACTCGCAAGTGTTTAATTGCAATACCGATACTATCATTGATCTAAGAGTGCATTATCAATTCTCTTGCTTATAGATATGTGTATTCTATGAAAAATAAAACCTATTGAATTAAGTGGTAAAGTCAATAATGAACCCACTTGGAAATATACTATCCTTGATCTAGGAGTGCATTATCAATACTCTTGCTTATAGATATGTGTATTGATGCAGGAGCATCGCTATCAAATCAAAGAAAAGTGGACTTGGAAGCGAAGTCGACACTTCAACGCATTGAAAGAGCCAAACCGACTCTTAACCAGCTTGGTAGCGGCATGGAGATCTTTTTGAATCTCTCGTTAATTAATTAGTTGTATGTAAAGTCGGGCCACCATTTTGAATTGACGGATTATTGTAAATCCTTACACGACTGTAATATATTATAGGGGTAGGATATTAGCCCGTATGAGTCATTAGGTTGCATTAATTAATCTAAGTAGATAACCGCTAGAGTGATAGGTGGTAGATTTTAGATAAGAGAAAGAAGAGAGAGGAAGCTCTGGGTCCTTAGGCAAGTTTTTCATTGTAATGGTTGTAAGAGATAGCAATGTAATCATGTTTTTTTTTCTTTGAAATGAATAGAACAAAGAAAATTGATTTAATTGTACAGTGTTGATACTCTTTGACTGTTGTTATGTATTCTGTGAGTGTATGAGGTTCATGGAGAATGAATAATTGAATAAGTTTCAAGTGTTTCTCTTCTGTAAGTTATGCAAGGAGTACATATCGAATGCAAGGAGTGCGTGTGAGAGAGTCTTTTTTGACTCGGAGCTCAGAAGAGACAGCGTGGAACTTTTGTATGTAGAGTGTGCATATTAAGCGCAAGGAGTGCGTGTAGAAGCGAACTTGCTCTAAGTTTGAAAGTTAAGGAGGTTGATCGTAGAGTGTGCCAGGAGGGTACTAGAAAGTTTTTTGAAAGATGCAGTAGGGTTGAATCCCTTGGATACAGAGTAAGTTAAAATATCAGGGAGGAATAGTGCAAGTTTGCACGCAGGAGCGTAAGTGGGCGCCAAGGTGAAGTTAAATTTCATTGACAAAAGATCAAGAGGGAAAACACCGCTGAGACTTTTGAAATAATTGAAATCTTTCAAGTTAGGAAAGAATTCAAGCTCAGAAGGGTTGACGCCAAGTTATTTGTCAAGGAGATATTGAGAACTTGGATGGATGATAGAGACTCTTGGAGGGAGAAGCGTCAATAGCCGTGTGTCGTTAGATCCAAATAAGATGCGAGGAGGATAAGGACGAGAGTTATTCAACACTCAAAAGTTCAGGAGAGATAGGAGTTGTCGATCTAAGGGAAGATCGAGCCATTGGTTCTTTTCATCGGAAATTCATACACAAGGATAAGGGAGGAGAACTAATTCACGAGTTCGTGAAGTGCGAAGTCCCGTAGCGCTCAGAAGCTAGGCCCCAGGTCATAGATGGAGGTCACATTGAGGAAGATTAAGGGAGGATCTAGCACTCACTAGATTCCTAGTTCGAAGTTCGGGAGTCGGGAGAGTCAAGGTTGACTCCTATGCAAATACCCAACATGCGAAGTCACAAAGTGCCTTTTGGTTAAGCGCATGGTCACAACCAGTGGTCACGTGGAGAAGGCTTGCACCCAGTGTTAATTCACGCAGGAGGAGTTTCATAATGACCCGTGGATTATTTCTCGGAGGTTCTAGTAGGGAATCAAAGAGCTGTTTCAACTCAGTATTGTGAACAATCCTAGACTGGGAGGTCGCGCAACCCTTGGAGAGAAGGGGGTCTGCACCAAGTGGTATCAGAGCCTGAAAAAACTAGAAGTTGTATTCTGTGTGTTAGGAGCAGTTGAAATAATGCCGCCAAGGATACGCGTAGATCCACCTATAGTAAACCGTGCTGTAGGAAGGGAAGTGAGAGAACTTCGCACAAGGTTGGAAGCGACCGAAGCAATGCAAAGGAGAGCATCTGCCACTGGAGACGTCAATGATGCAGAGAGTGAAAAAATAGAAGTTGAAGAAGCTACAGGGGAAGATGCGGGTGACAAACGCTTCTTGAAAGTTTTTATGAAGTTGGGAGCTAGAGCGAAGATGGACGTCCCAATGTATGAAGGTAAATTGGATGCCGAAGAGGTATTGGACTGGATAAGGTCCATGGACAAGTATTTCGACTATGAAGATGTCGATGAAGGAAGGAAGGTGAGACATGTTGTCACCAGATTAAAGGGACATGCAACACTGTGGTGGGATGAACTACAGGCAGCGAGAAGGAGCAAAGGCGAACAAAAGATAAAGAATTGGGATAGGATGGTAGCCAAACTGAAGGCTAAATTCATACCTAAGGATTACCAGATAAACTTGTTCAGAAAGTTACAGAACCTGAGACAGAGGGGTATGACGGTGAAAGAGTATACAAAATAATTCTATAGGCTGAATATTAGGACTGGACAAAGGGAGAAGGATGATGAAAAGTTGCCAGGTATATAAATGGCTTGAGGTATGAAATCCTGGATGAGATTAGTATGATGACCGTAAGGACAATGGAAGATGCTTATCAGATTGCATTGAAGGCAGAAGAAAAGTTGGCCAGGAACCAGAGTCAACAAAACATAAGTAGAGGCTTAAATAGAGGTAAGGGGATTGTCTATGATAAGGCACCAAAAAATAAGGATGAGAATGAGAAATCATATGATCACCTTGAAAGGGGAGGAAGTTCCCAAAGAAGACTGTTTGGTGGGAGAAATTATTTTCCTCGAGGAAGAGGAAGAGGTAGAGGAGTTGGAGTTAAATATTATTCCCGTGGAAATACATGACACATGTCTTGGGAATGCCCTGAGAGGAAGAAAGAAGGAGGAGGAGAAGCACACATTTCTGAAGCTTAGAAGAATGTGGAAGTAGAAGCAGCAGAAGGAGGACAAAACCTTATGATTAGGAAATTTCTTCTAAATCTAGATAAAGAAACATAAACCTCATTTCAGCGAAAGAGATTGTTCAAGACTGCTTGTAAGACAAAGGAAAAAGTTTGCAAAATGATTATAGACAGTGGGAGCATTGATAATTTAGTATCTACAGAAATGGTGGAGAAGCTGGAGCTGGAGACAACTACACACCCAAGTCCATATAAAGTATTGTGGTTGCAGAAAGGACATCAAGTAATGGTAAGTCAACAATGCAAAGTTGAATTTAAAATAGGAGGCTATAAAGATGAGATTCCGTGTGATGTAATTCCCATGCATGTTTGTCATATTTTGTGAGGGAGACCATGGCAGTTTGATAGGAATGTATTCATGATGGGAGGAATAATACTTATACTCTGGAAAAAAATGGTAGAACCCACATGTTACTGCCAATAAAAGAGAAGAAATAAAAGGAAGAAGCCAACACAAGAATACTTCTCATGAGTGGGAAGGAACTCTTGAAGGAAATCAAGAAAGCTCAAGAAATGCACTTTGTTGTAGTGAGGAAGCTGAGACTTATCCTTACCAATACTTATATGGATGATTTACCTGAAGAAATCCAGGAATTGTTAGAGAATTTTGCTGACATAGTAGTGGATGATTTGCCTCACTCATTACCACCCATTAGGAGTATTAGCCATCATATTGACTTGATTCTAGGAGCCAATTTTCCAAATAAAGCAGCGTATAGGTTGACACCTCAAGAGAATGAAGAAGTTAAGAATCAAGTTCAAGAATTGTTGGATAAAGGTTTAGTCAGGGAAAGTCTAAGCCCATGTGCAGTACCGACTGTATTGAGTCCGAAGAAAGATGGGGGATGAAGAATGTGTACAGATTCTAGAGCCATCAAGAAGATTACCATCATGCATAGATTTCCTCTACCCAGGATGGATGATTTGATGGATTGTTTGAGGGGAGCAAGCTATTTTTCAAAAATAGACTTGAAGAGTGGATATCCTCAGATAAGAATGAGAGAGGGAGATGAATGGAAGACACTAAGGAGAAATATTCTACATATGACAAGGAGTTTTATGCAGTGATTCAAGCTTTGAAGAAATGGAGACATTATTTAATTCCAAAAGAGTTTGTCTTGTATAGTGATAATCAAGCTTTGCAATTTATTACTAGGCAAGAGAAGTTGAATCAAATGAATGCTAAGCGGGTAGAATTCTTGCATAACTTTACTTTTGTCATTAAACATATTTATGGAAGTGCTAATAAAGTTGCAGATGCTTTGAGAAGGAGGAGTTTGGTTATCCAAGAATTCCAAGTGAAGACCTTAGGGTTTGAGCACCTTAAGGAAATGTATCAGGAAGATCCAGATTTTAAGGAGGCTTATGAAGCATATGAAAATCCTTTGTTGAGGGATAACAACTCATGGGCATAATATTTGATCCAAGATGGATTGTTGTTGAAAGGAAGTCAATTTTGTATACCAAGATGCTCAATAAAAGATAATTTGTTGAAAGAAAAACATAGTGGAGGTCTAGCCGGACATTTCGGTCATGAAAAAACATTTGCACAGCTGAGTAGTTTGTATTATTGGCCAGGTATGAGGGCAGATGTGAATAAATTTGTAGACCGATGTAAGATTTGTCAACATGCAAAAGGGAAGAGACAAAATACTGGTTTGTATCAGCCATTGCCTATTCCAAAAAGGCCTTGGGATGCAATTAATATGGATTTTGTATTGGGATTACCTAGAACCCAGAAAGGAAGTGATTCCATATTTGTTGTGGACTATAGATTTTCTAAAATGACACATTTCATACCATGCCAGAAAACAAATGATGCTACACACATAACCAATGTGTTTTTCAGAGAAATTGTGAGATTACATGGATTGCCTAGAAGTATAGTTTCAGACAGGGACACTAAGTTTGTAGGACACTTTTGGAGGACTCTTTGGAAGAGACTGAGAACTAATTTATATTTTAGTTCAACATATCACCCTCAGATAGACGGACATAATGAAGTTGTAAACAAGAGTTTGGGAAATTTGTTAAGGAGTTTAGTCACTAAACAAGGTCGTCAGTGGGATTAGATTCTGACACAGGCAGAATTTGCATTTAACAATTCAGTTAACAAGAGCACTGAAACAAGTCCATTTGAGATAGTATATAGAAGACAACCAAGAGGGGTTGCAGAATTGAAAGAGTTGAAATAAGATGAATTCAGGAGCGCTGGAGCAGAAGATTTCGCTACAGAAATGCAAAGACTTCATGATCAAGTTAGGAGGCAGATACAGAATAGTAATCAAAAGTATAAGGACAGAGTTGATCAAAAAAGAAGGGAAGTTCAATTTGAAGTGGGAGGTGAAGTTTTAGCTCATTTGAGGAAGGAAAGGTTTCCAAGAGGAACATATAATAAGTTGAAGATGAAGAATATAGGACCATGCAATATTCTTAGAAAATTTGCAGCATATGCTTATGAGATTGAGTTGCCGGACAATGTTGGAATATCACCGATATTCAACGTTGCAGATTTGTATCCTTATAACAAATATGACAAAGGAGAATTTGATGATCAGGAAGAGATTCAATGGGAAGAACATATGCCCCCAGTAGAAAAACCTTAGATGGAGAAAATATTAGAATAGAGAGTTGGAAGGAAAACCAGAAGAAATATGCATCCTGAATATTTGGTAAAGTGGAAGGATCACCCTGTGGAAGATTCAAGTTGGGTAATGGAGCCTGATATTTTGAAGCCTGGAAAAACAATGCGAGAGCTCATGGACATGAGTCCATGAATATTTTGGCCAGAGGAGTATGATGCAGGAGCATCGCTATCAAATCAAAGAAAAGCGGACGTGGAAGCGAAGTCATCACTTCAACGCATTGAAAGAGACAAACCGACTCTTAACCAACTTGGTAGCAGTGTGGAGATCTTTTTGAATCTCTCGTTAATTAATTAGTTGTATGTAAAGTTGGGCCACCGTTTTGAATTGACAGATTATTGTAAATCCTTACACGACTGTAATACATTATATGTGTAGGATATTAGCCCGTATGAGTCATTAGGTTGCATTAATTAAGTTGAGTAAGTAACCACTAGAGTGATAGGTGATAGATTTTAGATAGGAGAAAGAAGAGCGAGGAAGCTCTGGGTCCTTAGACAAGTTTTTCATTGTAATGGCTGTAAGAGATAGCAGTGTAATCACATTTTTTTTTTCTTTGAAATGAATAGAACAAATAAAATTGATTCAATTGTACAATGTTGATATTGTTAGACTGTTGTTATGTATTTTGTGAGTGTATGAGGTTCATGGAGAATGAATAATTGAATAAGTTTCAAGTGTTTCTCTTCTGTAAGTTATGCAAGGAGTGCATATCGAACACAAGGAGTGTGTGTGAGAGAGTCTTTTTCGACTCGAAGATCAGAAGAGATAGCGTGGAACTTTTGTATGCAGAGTGTGCATATTAAGCGCAAGGAGTGCGCGTAGAAGCGAACTTGCTCTAAGTTAGAAAGCTCAAGAGGTTGAGCGCAGAGTGTGCCAGGAGGGCACTAGAATTTTTTTTGAAAGACGCAGAAGGGTTGAATCCCTTGGAGACTGAGTAAGTTAAAAGCTCAGGGAGGAATATTGCGAGTTTGCACGCAGGAGCGTAAGTGGGCGTCAAGGTGAAGTCAAATTTCATTAACAAAAGCTCAAGAGGGAAAACACCGCTGAGACCTTTGAAATAATTGAAATCTTTCAAGTTAGGAAAGAATTCAAGCTCAGAAGGGTTGACGCCAAGTTATTTGTCAATGAGCTATTGAGAACTTGGATGGACGATATACACTCTTGGAGGTAGAAGCATTAATAGCCGTGTGCCGTTAGATCCAAAGAAGCTGCGAGGAGGATAAGGGTGAGAGTTATTCAACACTCAAAAGTTCAGGAGAGATAGGAGTTGTCGATCTAAGGGAAGATCGAACCGTTGGTTCTTTTCATCGAAAATTCATACACTAGGAGAAGGGATGAGAACTAATTCACGAGTTCGCGAAGTGCGAAGTCCCGTAGCTCTCAGAAGTTGGGCCATAGGTCACAGTCGTAGGTCACATCGAGGAAGATTAAGAGAGGATCTAGCGCTCACTAGATTCCTAGTTCGAAGTTCGGGAGTTCGGGAGTCGGGAGAGTCAAGGTTGGATCCTAAGCAAATCCTCGACATGCGAAGTCACGAAATGCCTTTTGGTTAAGCGTGTGGTCACGTGGAGAAGGATTGCGCCCAATGTTAATTCGTGTAGGAGGAGTTTCATAAAGACATGTGAATTATTTCTCGGAGGTTCCAACAGGGAATCGAAGAGCTGTTTCAGCTCAGTATTGTGAACGATCCTAGACCGTGAGGTCGCACAACCCTTGGAGAGAAGGAGGTCTACACCATGTATTCTATGCAAAATAAAACCTGTGATTTTTACTATTGAATTAAGTGGTAAAGTCAAGAATGAACCCACTTGGAAATATGGGTGGAAATAAATAAAATAAGTATTAATTAAAATTGATTTACATTAATTTTTTTATGAAAAGATAATTAATATTTAAAATAAAAATAAAAAATATTAAATAAAACTATTTAAAATTGAAATATTCTTATTATTGCTATTTGAAAATGTATAATATTGTCTTAACTTTTACGTTGTGAAGATAATATGCAATTTACAAAATAATATGCAATCCATAAAAGGATCATTATCGATGACATATTAATTAAAATATAATATATAAACATATAATTTATGAATGACGTATTAATTAAAATACAATATATAAACACACAAAATAATACATATAATTTGTCGATGACATATTAATTAAAATACAATATATAAACACAAAGAATAATACATATAGATAATTTGTAATCCATAAAAGATTATTATGGATGACATATTAATTAAAATATAATATATAAACACACAATTTATGGATGACGTATTAATTAAAATACAATATATAAACACACAAAATAATACATATAATTTATCAATGACATATTAATTAAAATACAATATATAAACACACAGAATAATACATATAGATAATTTGTAATCCATAAAAGATTATTGTCGATGACATATTGATTAAAATATAATATATAAATCACAAATATGCAAAGTAGAAAGTAATAGTTCTTGGCTATCATTGCCAATAACTTATTAATTCAAATAAAATATATAAACACAAACATGTCGTTTAAAATATAGATAAGCAATGTAAATGATATAAATTAAACGGTCTAAAATATAGACAAGTGTTGCATGGCAGCGTAGTCCCTACTGGGTTGAATTGGGAATAAATGCACAGGGATGGGGAAAAAGTAGTGGAGGCAGTTGGAAACTGCAGTAGAGATGTGGCAAGCAGCATGAAGCACAGGTGGTATCCATGCAGGAAATGACCCGTGGCTTCTAGAGTCCCATTTAGTTTTTGAAACTATATAATCCATCTTTCTATGTTCGAAATTTCCGTTCTTTCCGGTAGTGTGACTTGCTATGTTTGAAATTTTCGTTCCTACCTTACATGTTTGATCTCTTAAATGTACTTATGAAATTCATTCATAATGATTTCCGTATACTTCCAACTGGTTAGAATTAAGTACAATTTCCATAGACCATATGGCTTGTGTGTCTCTATATGTGCCAAGACAAATAAAGTTATATACATAGGAGGAGAAAAATATATGCATGAGAACAAGATAAAACATAGAAGACACATATAAAGTTACATTCAAATTAAATAAACACAATTTCTTGACATTCAACATAGTTGAAGATACAAATTTATGAGCACATAAATATAAAAGGAGATAAAAAGAGTTTTATTTGAAATATATCAAAAAATAATATTCTCTGTTACATATTCCTGGAAATTTAAAGGCGTTTGTCATATAGACTGGGATTGGGGCTCCCGCAGACCATAAGAGAAATATGTACACGAAATAGGACTGTGGAAAGAAGAAGTGGGCGATGGTAGAGAGCAATACCTGAAAATAAGAAATTGGAAGGTATCAGTCTTTGGCTAGACATTTCTATTTAAAAAGGTGGAATAACTAGATTGATAAACAAAGCAGGATGTGATCAATATAGACTTACAATGATGGTACATATCACCCCTTTTTCTATTTGCTTGCTGATGCCTTTTTATTGCTATCGTCAATGACTACTGGAATCGTGCCAATTGCCTGTTGCCTTTCGTCGATGACCTGCTTCATTACCCTTTGGACCCATTCTTCAATGTATCTTCTCAAGGGGGCCACGTTGATCTCATTCTTGATTTTTATGTTGAAAAGTTCCTTTCCTAATTCCCTTAGATCGATAGAAAGATTATGTAGAGCCCGATCAATTTCTTCATTTTATACCGAATAGTCAACTAGCCAGCCGTCCACGTCATCTTCACCATATTCAAGGATGCTGTAAAACTTTTCTAAAGATAACCCCTTAAAAATATCAACTTTTTTATCGAAGGATTTCTTAGTTAAGGGCAAGGAGTTGACGTTTAAGTTGGGGTGTTGGACCTCGTTGGTCCTTCTAGCTAAGTCTATTTCGGTCAGCTTTGTGAATAATTTTTCTTTCTTTGATATGGCTTGTTCACATGATTGGACAATGAGATGTAGGTTCTTCACTTTCTCTTTCCAACATGCATTTAATTGAGTGATCCGGTTTTGGGAGGGGATATCTTCTTGTCTTGTTCTCGTTTATGTCATGTTGTTGACATGGGTGCTAAAAGGGATGACCGTGTCTAAATAGAAACGTTCTTCATTTTTTAAATGCACCTGCAAATGTTCGAGCAAAGCATGTGCCCTCGTTCCAAGGGAAGCCATACTTTGTGATGTTTCCCAGGCCTCAGTAATCAGTTCCATTCTTTTATGGATATTATTCTCCACATGTCCTCTACACGATGGGAGGAGGCTGGAGGATCCTTTTAACTTGGTTGCAGGTGTGACATGCATGGCTATTGCTAAAGGACTGGCAAGAAATGACATATGAATCAAAGCTTCCTCCAATTCCTTGACTCGGTCCTTCAGTCTGACATTCTCGGCCTCAATGCCTCCAATGGAATTATCAAGAGCATCTCCAGTTGCTTTGTGAAGTCGGGAGATTTGGGACGACCGCATGTTCACAAGGTTAATCTTTGAACGAGATTTCCCTTTATTATTTTTTACATCTCTCTTTTCAATAATTATTTTTTTAGACTCACTATAAAAAACAACGCTCTAGAATACGAAGGATTCATCTTCGTAAAAAATTTCAGTATCAACTATGTCCATTGGGTGACTATGCTAGATCGCATCTCCAGGATGATCAAGGTTGCAAAATATGCTATCCAGATTAGTCTCAAGTTCCATGTTCTCACTCTCAATTTCGGGCTCTTCCTCTTGCCCTACATTTTGTTTTCTCTTCTTCTCCATGGGAAGCTTGTGAGAAATATCAATTTTAGGGCGATGAGGGTTGTTATCTCCTCCTCTGTTTGAAGAATTCTGGGTTTCTTTCTTACTGGGGTGGGTCGTTGGAGCGATGCTCTGGGATGTCGTACTTTTGGGAGTGGTATCCGACGATTGAACACTCTTCTCACCAGGGCCTTTTCCCTGTTGCTTGTACAATTCAACGGTTCTTTGCAATGTGTCTAGGTCATTGGCATCAGAAGCATGAGTGTTGTTGTCAGTGTCTCTATTTTCACCCAGGTGTCTTTGGAAAAAAGAATTGTTGAGGCCAACTGCAAGTAAATGTTCTAAAAAAATTCCATTAGGGTCGAACCCTCTTAGCCTTTCAACATATCTTAGGTTCAAGTTGTTGAAATAGGCTGCGAATTCGTCAATTTTGTTGACGTTCCTCAACACGAAGTCCTCGACTTTCCAAGGCATTGGAATGAACTATTTTTGTCTCTTCTCGTGGAATAGATGCAACCATTAGTTGTATTGCCTTGCTATTTCTATAACAAACATTCTGTCCGTAATGTGACATGGAAGAAGAGCAAGTTTTTCCTTGGAGCCAAAAATCCTTATCACATTGCAATTCTCCATTTGTTCAAGTGCCCCCTTCCTGTCCAAAAACTTGGTTGCCTGGTCAAATATGCGGGGAACATCCTTTTCCTAATAATAAAACTTTGAAAATAGAGACAAAGTTATTAAAAACCTCATAAAAACAGTGGGAGGCCTTGCGCCTCCACAAGGCTCGATACAAGAAGGTTACTCGTTCGAATTCCCAGTTTACCTTCTTGGACAAAGACAGTTTTGGAAACATACAACAATGCGCTATCATGAAAAACAAGTAGCATGACATATAAAATTTCTTCTCCTTTTTGAAGCTTGACAACTGGGAACATATTTCAAGGGCAATTAGCTTCCCCCAATAAAAAATAACTTCTTCCTTTACTGTGAAATATAAAATATAAAGAACCATGCAGGAAATAGTTGTTGTGGATTCCTCTCCCGTTATTTTTGTAAATAGCCAGGCAATTTCCCAGAATTGATTTCTAAATGAACTAACCTGCAAGCTTGTGATATCTTTAGGAACTACCACCGGGTCTTCGAGGAACTTGGGAAATAGGTCCAAACCGTTATTATTCTTTCTTAGGAACTACTTGGAGTCTTCTCCTCTGAATGTCAATGTTGGCTCCAACAATATTAACATCTTGTAGAAGACTTGAGGTGACAAAGAAAGAAGAGAGTGGTCCCGTAGTGGAATAATTCTTTAGCCTGAAATATATTTATCGGTGCACCAAGAGACCAACTCCTTACAGTAAAAAATTTCAGGGACACAGCCTGCACGAGAAATTCCAGAGGTCCAAATTATTTCATTCTGGGCGGAAGGGGATGAGTAGTAAGAATATGCATTGGACCACTGGATGTTCTGGTCCTTGCACCCGAAGATGTTCACTGTATCTCCACAGAACTGTTGTCAAGTTGTTGCCATAAGTTTATGAGAACGTCTGTTTTCTCCAGACGATGATTGAAATGAACAATTGGAGGGGATAATATAATCCTCTGCAAATGTTGGTTCAATGCATGTGAATGGGAAATATCCTCGAGCCTTTCGCTCATTAATGACAATCTCTATGGGTGCTGCATGATGAGCTATTAGCAGTAAAGCTTACTTATTGCATACTTAGAAGTGTGAAGGTGGCGGGTACAATGAAGAGCAATTAAGGATTGGAGGTTTCGTGAACACGCCAACTTGACGACGTGCGAACAACATTCCATGATGTTTGAAATTAACACTCGGAAGGGATAATATAACCCTCCACAAATCTTAGCTTAATATGTATTAATGGGAGATATCCTCGAGCCTTTCGCTCATCAACGACAATCTATATGGTTCCTGCATGATGAGTTGTTAGCATTAAATCTTACTAATTGCATATTTAGAAATAAGACCTTATATATATATGTTTTTATAAACAATTGTTTATTATAAACAAGTGAGAATGTGACGGAGATGGGGAAGATCAAGTAAGGAATGGCCAAGTATGAAAAGCGGTCGAACGGGCTTCAAAATAGGGTTACAGGGGATACTCAAAATAGGTGAGTGTCTAACGGTCAAATTGTATGTCTCAGAATTTTTGACTGCAAAACGCGTAAAACATAAGAGGGCATGATGGGGTAGTTCAGCGGTCGGTTTGTATATTTGCGGAATTCTGGGAAAGTGGCTAAGTATGGAATAGGGAAACGGTCGGTCGGACTCGTTTTCAGAATTAAGGATTGAAGGTTTCGTGAACGGACCAACCCAACGACACACGAACGACATTCCATGATGTTTGAAATTAACACTCGGAATGGATAATATAACCCTCCACAAATCTTGGTTTAATGCGTATTAATGGAAGATCTCCTCAAATATTGGTTTAGCATTAAAGCTTACTAATTGCAT
>SNQJ01S0042672.1:94606-113165 GCA_010110895.2 Picea sitchensis
ACGTTCCCTTCAGGACGCACTAGGTGCTCCAAGGGTGCCACTCACCTATTTTTGTTTTCCTTGTGCGACGTGCCCTTCAGGACACACTACGTACTCCAAGGGTGCCACTCGCCTCTTTCCGTTTTCCTTGCGTGACGTGCCCTTCAGGACACACAATATGCTCCAAGGGTGCCACTCACCTCTTGATTGACTTTGGTAGACGTAAAAAACCCCTGGAGTCAATACTCCTCCAGGTGATCTTGTGGGAGACTAAGGGCCTCTAAGAAATAAGGCCCCTGCCTTATTGCATGCCCCTTAGAATCATCGTGAGCGACTGTCACAGTCTGCCCTCACAACATCGTGGGTCTTCTCGAACTAGGTAATCATTAACCTAGAGTTCGAGCCACGATGAGAGTGCTAGTAGGTTGTGGCAGGGCTGCTGCCACACCTCTCCCTCAAAGTCTCTGGTTGTCCTGCGTGACCCCTCTACTCCACATGTGAGTTTGGTCAACAAGCTATCGTCAGCCTGCATCCATCAACAAATCATGTCAGCAATAATAATCAATCATCATAACATCCAATCATATGTACATATGTCACATCAACAATATTCAACCCGACAGTTCACTCCCTGACTTGATCCAGAGTCCAAAGGGTTTCATCGATGCCTCTGCATCCTCAAGGTCCAAAGTCCTGCACACTCAGGAGAACCTAGTCAATAGAACCTATCTATGTAATACAACCAAATAACATATCATCAAATCCATAATATCTCATAATCATAATCAAACGGCCAATCGTATAATAATCTAGATCACTTGCAAGCAAGTGTCCTCAAAGAATAAGTTCGCTCAGTGCGCGCAAGAGCGGGATGTTGCATACATCCCCTCTTGGTCTAAACTTCGTCCCAAATTTTCACAGTATCTAAGTGCCGAGATAAAGTGTATCACAATATCATAAGTCTATCTATCAAACAAAAATGGAAACTGTTGACGCATATCATATGCATCCTCCCAGGTTACCGAGTGTGGACTATAGTTGTCCCACTGGACCTTGAATTGATCTACTGTTCGATGCCATAGCTGTCGAATGCGATGGTCCAGGATGCATATTGGCTCAGCCATGAGTGCACCCTTGTAAGATACCTGGAAGGAACTCATGTCAATAACATGTGTAGGGTTGCTAATATAATGTCTCATAACAGATACGTGAAAAACATCGTGCATATGCCTCAAGAATCACGCAAGGCTAGTCAATAGGCCACGAGCCCCTTCTTTTCCACAATCTCGAAAGGTCCCACGAACCTAGGAGATAATTTAGCACCCCTTCCAAAATTGATCAAACTCTTATGTGGTTTCACCAGTAAGAAGACTCAATTGCCAACTTCGTAACTACGGTCGACACGATGCGCATCGACATAACTCTTTTGCTGATCCTGCGCTTCCTTGATCCTTTGTCTTATTGTTTTCATTTGATATTCCATTTCTTGGATTGCTTCTGGTCCCACCAGGACCCTATCCTCAAACCGATCCCAACTCAAAGGCGTCCGACACGATCTCCTGTAAAGAAATTCGAAAGGCACCATCTTAATGGTGCTTTGATAACTATTGTTAATCCAAATTATACCAGTGGCAAGAATTCTTCCCAACGCTTCTGCTGGTCCATCACGTACATGCGCAACATGTCATCCAAGATTTGGTTTGATCGTTCAGTCTACCCGTCTATCTCTAGGTGATACAGAGTACTAAAGTTAAGTTGGGTTCCTAAGGCCTCTTGGAAACTAGTCCAAAATCGTCTGGGAAACACTGATCCTCTATCGGATATAATCCTTTTAGGCACATCATGCAACCTCACAATCTCACTGATGAAAACTCTATCTATGTCAGGTGCCTAATACGTCGTACGCACAGGAATAAAATGAGCACTCTTCTTCAGAGTGTCGACTACCACAAAAATCGAGTCATGTCTCCTTGCCGTCAGTGGCAATCCAACAATGAAATCCATCGAAATGACCTCCCATTTCGATTCCGGAATAGCGTGTGGCTGTAGTAATCCTACTAGATGTCTATGTTCAGCCTTCATCTGTTGACATTCTAGACATATTTCCACGTAGCTGACTATGTCTGCCTTCATTCCTTTCCAGAAGAATAAGGGTTTAAGGTCTGACCTCATCTTTGTGACTCCCGGGTGAGCCATGTGCACTGATCTGTGAGCCTCGTTTAGGATCAAAATCGTACGTAAATTTGACCTTTAAATCTCAATAATAAGTCGTTGTCCATAGTAAATCCTTCAGTTTTGGTACCATCATTGTGTTTTGTCCGATAACATCCTTGACCTCCTTGTACCAATCATTATTATGTTGTAAGCTTAGAATATTTTTCACATAGATTCGTCTGGAGAGGCATCACCTAATAGATGCGTGGTCTTCAACTCAACACATTCGCCACTCTGTTCAATGTTCCCTTTATGTAAGTAATCTCGAAATCATACTCGCTAAGCAATTCCTACCAACGTCGTTGTCGTGCGTTCAAGTCTCTTTGCGTAAAGATGTGCGGTAGTCCACAATGGTCCATTTTTAGTTCGAATTTCCGTCCAATAAGGTAGTGTCTCCAAACTCTCAAGGAATAAACAATGGCTAATAACTCCAAATCGTGCGTCACATAGTTCTCCTCATGCCTTCTTAACTTCCTCGAGATGTAAGTGATCACTCGACTATCTTGCATCAAGACTCCGCCTAAGCCTTCCTTGGATGCGTTAGTGCATACCAAGAAGTTCGTGTCCATGTTAGGGAACTTTAGTATTGGTGATGTTGTCAACAGCTCCTTAAGCCTCCAAAATGCTTCCACGCATTTCTCGGTCCAAACAAACTTCTTGTTCTTCTTCCGCAATTTCGTAATCAGATTTTCTATCTTCGAAAAACCCTCGACAAACCGTCGATAACATCCCGCTAAACCCATGAAACTGCGCACTTCGGGGACATTCGTTGGCGTAGGCCATTCCAAAATAGCCTTGAACTTTGCTATATCCATGACGATACCTTCATAAGAGATGACATGCCCTAAGTAGTGAACTTTCGATTGATAAAACGAGCATTTAGACAATTTTCCATGCAATTTGTTCTCTCGCAGACATTATAGTACCAAGCGCAAGTGCTCGTCATGCTCCTCCATCTTTTGAGAGTAAATCAAAATATCGTCAATGAATACTTGGACGAACTTTTCGAAGTACTCACGAAACACCCCATTCATCAAACTCATAAATACCCCTGGGGCATTCATCAGTCCAAACGGTAAAACAATAAACTCGTAATGTCCAAAATTCATCTTAAAGGCAGTCTTAGGGATGTCATCCTCCTTGATCCGTAACTGGTGATACCCTGATATCAAGTCGATCTTTGAAAACATCGTCTTACCCTTCATTTGATCAAACAGATCATCAATCCTTGGAAACATATACCGATTCTTGATCGTTGCCTTGTTCAAATGACGTAGTCAATGTAGAGTCTCCACGACCCATCCTTATTTCATATGAAAATAATAGGCACACCCCATAGTGACACACTTGGATGTATAAGTCCTAGGTCCAACAACTCCTTTAGTTTCATTTTCAACTCCTGTAACTCCGGGGTCAACATCCGATAAGACGTTCTTGCTATCGGTTCAGTACTTGGTTTTAGGTCTATGGTAAATTCCAAATCCCTCTCCGGTGGAATCCCAAGTAACTCCTTAGGGAAGACGTCCACAAACTCTCTTACCACCAGAAGGTGTTATAGACTTTCCACTACTCCCTTCTCATTTAACGCAAGGATCGCATAAAGGTTACATCCCTTGCACATTCTCTTCTGTAGCTGCAAGGAAGAGATGAACCTTAGGAAAACTTCCTGGTTCCGACCTATAATCACCTGTCTTTGTCCCTCATCATCGACCAAGCTCAACCATTTCGTGTTACAGTTGAGGTACCGGTGATTTGTTCTGTGCTCGATTGAAGATTTGCTTGCCAACTGATGTGACCTCACCGGTACCTCCCAGCCAATGCTAGGGGTACTCTTCTTCAACCGAGCACAGAACAAATCCCGCTTGCCAACTGATGTGACCTCACCGGTACCTCCCAGCCAACGCTAGGGGTACTCTTCTTCCCCTTGAGCCCCCCGAACCGCAAAGGGGCCAGACACACAGCACCCAACTAAGTTAGACATTCAACTTTTTCTTTATGCTTCCCCTTTTCTTTAAGTTTCCCCTTTTTCTTTAAGTTTCCTATTTCTTTTAAGTTTCCTATTTCTTTTAAGTTTCCCTCTTTTTCTTTTTTTAACTAAAAATCAATTTAGCAAGTGTAGATGAAACAACCATTTACCCTTTTTCTTCTTTAATTAAAAATTAATTTAGCGAGTGTAGATAAAACAATAATTTACCCTCTTTTCTTTTTAACTAAAGATTAAATTAGTAAAAGTAGATAAGAACAACCATTTCCCTTTTTAAAATTTTAATCCTCCATTATAATTTTGACTTTAATAATAAATTTGAATTTCTTACCCCCCTTCTTGTTACATGTTTATTTATTATTATTATTATTTTTTGACCACATGTTCTACTTAGACCCAGGTTTAATTTCAATAGGCTCGACGACATTTTCATTAGGGAAAAATTGTTTTTAAATCTTACTTATCACATCATTCGTTTTAGGGCTGACTAGGTTTATTCACTTACCAGTTAAAATCACGATGTGCCCTTCAAGACGCACTAGGATCTCCAAGGGTGCCACTTGCCTCTTTCCGTTTTCCTTGGGCGACATGCCCTTCATGACGCATTACATACTCCAAGGTTGCCACTCCCCTCTTTTCGTTTTCCTTGTGCGACGTGCCCTTCAGGACGCACTATGTGCTCCAAGGGTGCCACTCGCCTCTTGACTGACTTTGGTAGACATAAAAAACCCATGGAGTCAATACTCCACTAGGTGATCTTATGAGAGACTAAGGGCCTCTAAGGAATAAGACCCCTACCTTATTGCATGCCCTTTAGAATCATAGTGAGCGACTGTCACAGTCTGCCCTCACGACATCGTGGGTCTTCTCGAACTAGGTAATCGTTAACCTACAGTTTGATCCACAACGAGAGTGCTAGTAGGATGTGGTAGGGCTGCTGCCACACCTCTCCCTCAAAGTTTCTGGTTGTTCTGCATGACCCCTCTACTCCACATGTGAGTCTGGTCGGAAAGCTATCGTCATCCTGCATCCATCAACGAATCATGTCAGCAATAATAATCAATCATCATAACATCTAATCATATGTACGTATGTCACATCAACAGTATTCAGCCCAACAATTCACTCCCTGACTTGATCCAGAGTCCAAAGGGTTTCATTGATGCCTCTGCATCCTGAAGGTCCAAAGTCCTGTACACTCAGGAGAACCTAGTCAATAGCACCTATCTATATAATACAACCAAATAACATATCATCAAATCCATAATATCTCATAATCATAATCAAACGACCAATCGTATAATAATCCGGATCACTTGCAAGCAAATGTTCTCAAAGAATAAGTTCGCTCGGTGCGCACAAGAGTGAGATGTTACACATAAATATGAAAAGCGGTCGGATGAGCTTGAAAGTAGGGTTGCAAGGGATACAAAGAAGAGGTGAGTGCTCGACGGTCAAATTATATGTATATATATATATATATGAATGTTTTTATAAATAATTTTTTATTATAAAAAGTGCGAAGGTGACGAGGACGGGGAAGAGCAAGTAAGGAATGGTCAAGTATGAAAAACAGTCAGACGGGTTTCAAAATAGGGTTACAGAGGATTCTCAGGAGAGGTGAGGGCGCAATGATCAAATTGTATGTCTCAGAAATTTTGACTGCAAAAGGTGTAAAACGGAAGAGGGCATGATGGGGCAGTCCAATGGCTGGTTTGTATATTTGTGGAATTTTGGGTGCTATTTGCAGGTCTTGGAACAATGGAAGGGAAATATTGAGCCTTCCTATCCGGGAACCCCCAATCGAAAAAGTGGCTAAGTATGGAATATGGAAACGGTCGATTGGACTCGTTTTCGCTAATATATTGAAATTTGTAATAGATATCCCATTACCTGGCAAGATATTTTATGCATGTATATCGCGGAATTCTGGGTTCTGTTTGCAGGTCGCGGAACAATGCAAGGGAAATCTTGAACTCGCCTATCCGGGAACCCGCAAGTGAAAAAGTTGGTAAGTATGGAATAGGAAACGGTTGGTGGAATTCGTTTTTGCTAATATATTGATATTTGTAATAGATATCCCATTACCTGACAGGATATTTTCTGCATGTTTCTGGACAAGTTGTGTAGGGAAAATTATTATGACTGTCTCCTCGAGGCATGGTGATATATTAGCATTAAACCTCAGTTATTGCATACTTGGAAAGAAGTGCGAAGGTGGCAGGCACATGAAACAACAATTAGGAATTGGATATTTCGTGAACGTGCCAACCCGACGATTTGCAAAAGAGATTCGAAGAAATGGCCAAGTATGGAAAGCGAAAGGACATGCTTCAAAATGGGGTGACAATTAGGAGATGTGAAGACACGACTGTCAAATTGTAGGTCTCGAAAATTTTGAGTGAAAACTATGTAAGACAGAAGAGGGTATGATCTAGGAGTCCGTCAGTAAATTTGTATATCGCAGAAGTCAGGGTGCTATTTGCAGGTCACAGAACAATGGAAGTGAAATCTAGAGCCCGCATGCCCATGAATTCGCGATTAGAAAAGTGGCTAGGTATGGAATGGGGAAGCGGTTGGTCGAAGTCGCGATACAAAATCATGAGTGAAAATGTGAACCCGTGAGTCCACCAACCCGCACAATTAGACATTTTCAGAAAAAAACAACTAAGTAACCAGAAAGAGAAAGTAGAGGGGAAAGAGAAACAAGAATTTGGTTAAGTATAGAAGAGGGGAAAGAAGGGATGATATATTCAAATCTGTAATAGATATCCCATTTTCTGGTAATATCTTTTCTACATGTTTCTAGAGAAGTTGTATACTTATTGCATATACTTGGAAAAAATTGTGAAGATGGCGGGCACTGGAAACAACGACCAGGAATTAGAAATTTCCTGAACCCGCCAACCCGACGATCCGCAAAAGAGATTCCAAGAAATGGCCAAGTGTGGAAAGCAGTTAGATGGGCTTCAAAATAGGGTGAAAAGGGTTCCCGAGGAGACGTGAGGCCTCGACGATCAAATTGTATGTATCAGAACTTTTGAGTGCAAAATGTGTAACACGAAAGAGGGGATGATGTGGGAGTCGGGAAGTCAATTTGTATATCGTGGAAGCCAGGGTGTTGTTTGCAGGTCAAGGAACAATGGAAGTGTAGTCCGCCTGTCTGGGAGCCCGCAAGCGAAAAATTCGGTAAGTATGGAATAGGGAAACAGTTGGTGGGACTCATTTTCGCTAATTTATTGATATTTGTAATAGATATTCCATTACCTGGCAGTATATTTTATGCATGTTTCTGGACAAGTTGTGTAGGGAAAATTAGTATGCCTGTCTCCTGGAGGCATGGTGAGATGTTAGCATTAAACCTCAGTTATTGCATACTTGGAAATAAGTGTGAAGGTGGTAGGAACATGAAACAACGATTAAGAATTGGAGATTTCGTGAGTCTGCCAACCCGACGATCCGTGAAAGAGATTCCAAGAAATGGCCAAGTATGGAAAGCGAACACACATGCTTAAAAATGGGGTGAAAATAGTTCCCCAGGAGACGTGAGGACCCGAAGGTCAAATTGCAGGTCTCAGAACTTTTGAGTGCAAAATGTCTATCATGGAAGAGGGTATGATGTGGGAGTTCGATAATAAATTTGTATATCGCGGAAGTCCGAGTGCTGTTTGTAGGTCACAGAACAATGGAAGTGCATTCTAGAGTCCGCTTGCCCGGGAATCCGTGATCGAAAAAGTGGCTAGGTATGGAATGGGAAGTGGTCCATTGGAGTCGCGATATAAAAGCATGATTGAAAATGTGAACCAGTGAGTCTGCCAACCCATGCAGTTAGACATTTTTGGAAAAACGACTAAGTAACTAGAAAGATAAAGTAGAGAGGAAAAAGAAACGAGAATTTGGTTAAGTATAGAAGAGGGAAAAGAAGGGAGAATATATTCAAATCTGTAATAGATATCCCATTTTCTGGCAATATATTTTCTGTATGTTTCTGGAGAAGTTGTATACTTATTGCATATACTTGGAAAGAAGTCTGAAGGTGGCAGGCACAATAAACAACGACTAGAAATTGGAAATTTCTTGAACCCGCCAACCCGACGATCTGCGAAAGAGATTCCAAGAAATGGCCAAGTGTGGAAAGTGGTCGGAGGAACTTCAAAATAGGGTGACAAGGGTTCCCGAGGAGATGTGAGGCCCCGACGGTCAAAATGTATGTATTAGAACTTTGGAGTGAAAAATGTGTAACACAAGAAGAGGGGCTGATGTGGGAGTCCATAAGTGAATTTGTATATCGCAGAAGTCGGAGTGCTGTTTGCAGGTCACGAAACAATGGAAGTGCAATTTAGAGACTGCCTGGGTAGGAATCCGAGATTGAAAAAGTGGATAGGTATGGAAAGGGGAAGTGCTCGGTCAAAATCGCGATATAAAAGCATGAATAAAAATGTGAACCCGTGAATCCGCCAACCCACACAACAAGACATTTTCGGAAAAAAATGACTAAGTAACCAGAAAGAGAAACTACATGGGAAAAATAAAGGGAGATTTGGTTAAGTATAGATGAGGGAAGAGAAGGGGATAGAAGAGTGGGAAAATAGAAAAGCAGAGGGAAATTTTCGTAAGAAGGAATTGGTCTCAAACAAGCCCCATTGTTGCAAAACCATCATTTTATAGTCCAATATTTTATCCACTTACTCGTTTTCTATTGTGCTTGTACCATTAAAAAGGGTGTGAGCAAATGCTTTGTTGAAGATTTGTTTTTATTGCAACTTGTGGGAGTAATTGTGTTCTTGATACATTCTTCCATGACTTTGACATATTAACTTAAGTTTTAAACTTCTTGCATGATGGGTTGTTAGCATTAAAGCTTAATAATTGCATGTCTAGAAACAACAATGACGATCTTGAATTTTAATATTGTAGTTGATTTCATAGTCCCATTTGACTACAACCACCATAAATCATTTTTTTAATTTTTATTCGCGAAGAAGAAATTTGGTAATTTCATAAATAATATAAAAAGTGCTCAAATAGAGGCCAGGGGATGGACAACTAATAAAATGTTTCCTTTTGGAGTGAAGGAATCAAGGAAGCGAAAGGGAAATAAGAAATCATTTGTTTAGCAAGGTTGAGATGAAAACGAAATTTCTAGGGCGCGGCCCCGACTGTCGCATCGTGAATTAGTGTTGCCATGTTCTATATGAATTATGAATAGAATTGAATGTTGGTTTGAAACTGTATGAAATTCATTTTTGTTTCCATAGAAGCCTGATGGGATCGACACAATGCATTGACATATAATTGTTAAATGCTTCATATTAGATCAAATTACTTGAGCCAATACAATATTCAAGAACTACGAGACTATCGAACCATGCTAATGAGAAGAGGTGTTAAATCTAACAAAGAAGCAACAACCAATATTCCAAGGCAATTTTTTTAATAGTAAATCCATAAAAAAAAATACCGGGCACTGTATATCTATCCATAGAAATTTGACTGAGTTCTTTAAACTGAAACATTGAACATATTTGTCATAAATATAGGTACATGATCTACAAAAAAAAAGAAAAAAAGAAACATGCATACAATTCTGTGTTGTTCCTCTAGTGGGACAACATGCAGGAGCCATCAAGATGCTCTTCAACATGAATACAAAACTCATTACCATGTTTTTTTTAGGAAGTCCCTGCAGTCTTCTCCTCGGAAGGTCAATGTTCACTGTTGCAATCTCAATATCTTGCGGAAGACCTGAGGCAACAAAGAAACATGAGAGTGGTTCTATAGTGGAATAATTCCTTGGCTTGAAGCAGGTGAACAACACTTCTGATCTTGACGTTGGCGACTTGGAGACATTGCAAGGCACCACTGAATTATACAAATAACAGAGAAAAGGCCCCGACAAGAAGAGTTTCCAATCCGTGCTTGCCACTACGAAGAGAACGACATCCAACAACATCGCTCCAATGACCCACCCCAACAAGAATGCAACCCAGAAATTTTCAAACGCAGGAGGATATAAGAACCCACACTCACGGTAAAATTGATAGTTCTCACAAGCTTCTCGTGAGGAAGAAGACGAAAAATGATGTAGGGAAAGTAGAAGAGCTTGAAACTGAAAGTTAGGACACACGAAGAGACCACCTCCTCACAGTCGAAGACTTCAGGGACACAGCCTGCATGAGCAATTCGAGAGGGAAAATTAATTCCTTCTGGGCGGGAGGGGACCAAGAGACCCCCTCCTTATAGGCAAATAATTTAGGGACTTAGGCTGCACGAGCAATTCCAGAGGCCCAAATTAGTCCATTATGTGTAGAAGGAAATGAGTAGTAGGAGTATGCCTTGCACCAGTGGGAGTTCTGGTCCTCAACCCCTAAGATGTTAATTGTATATCCAAAGAACAGGAGAGTGGTCCCACAATTGAATAATTATTTGGCTTAACATTGAACAATTGAATAATTATTTGGTTGAACAATTGAATAATTAATGGTTCCTGCACGATGAGCTATTAACATTAAAGCTTAGTAATTGCATATCTAGAAAGAAGTGCGAAGGTGGCGGGGATGGCGAAGAGTGATTAAACATTGCACATTTCGTAGACCCGCGAACCTGCGAAAGAGATTCCAAGAAATGGCCAAGTATGGAAAGTAGTCGACCAGGCTTCAAAATAGGGTCACAAGTTATACTTAGGAGACGTGAGGGGCCGATGGTCAAATTGTATGTCTCCAAAATTTTGACTGCAAAATGTGTAACATGGAACATGGCACACTGACGGATTTCAACTGTCAATTTGTATATCATGGAATTTCGGGTGCTGTTTGCAGGTCGCGAAACAATGGAAGCACAATGTTGAGCAAGCTTGACCAGGAATCGATGATGGAAATAGCGGTGCCAAGTATGCAATGGGTAAGAAGTTGGTCAGACTTATGATATAAAAGCATGAGACATACTCAGAACATGGCATATTGATGGGCTTGAAAATAGGGCCACAAGTTCTACTCAGGAGACGTGAGGGCCCGATGGTCAAATTGTATGTATCCCAACTTTTGATTGCAAAATGTGTAACACGAAGGGACAATGACGAACTTCGATGGTCAATTTGTATATTGTGGAACTTCGGGTGCTGTATATAAAAGCATGAGACATTCAGAAAATGACCAAGTAGCCAGAAAGGGAAAGTAAACGAGAAAAAGAAAGGGGAATTTGATTGTCAATTTGTAGATTGGGGAAGTCCGGGTGCTGTTTGTAGGTGACAGAACAATGGAAACGTAATGTTGAGCCCACCTACCCGGGAACCCGCGATCCAAAAAGTTTGTTAAATATGGAACGGGGAAGCGGTCGGTCGGACTCATGATATAAAAGTATCAGTGGAAATATGAACACGTGAATCCACCAACCCGCGCACCTAGAAATTTTCCGAAAAAAAACTAAGTAACCAGAAAGGGAAAGCAGAGGGAAAACAGAAAGGGGATGACAATTTTTGGAAGCAGGAATTGGTGTAAGAAAGCCCCATTGATGGTCTTAACAGTAACTATGAAGTGCATTAAATAGGTGAATAGGCTCTTCAATCAAGGAATAGATAAAGCGATCCATGCTTATAGTTTCCAGGATGTGTTTGCATAAGAGAAGCATTGAAAAGCCACAAGAAAATCATTTTTGGGATGTTTAAGTAAAATTATTGTACTGTCAACTTCACCGTAAGTATAACAACGACGAATTTGAATTTTAAGACGAATTTGAATTTGAATTTTCTGTGGTTGATATGATAGTTCCATTGGAATTCACATAGTATATATCCTTTTATTTCAAAATATTCCTGGAGATTAATTTTGCTAAGTTCATCGATAAAGGAAAAGTGCTAAAATGAACCACATACTACATTTGCGTCAGAGAGATTATATTAAAAGGCAAATCAGGTCATGTATATTCTTTAAGATCATAGAAAAACCGCCAAGATCCTGGATGTATCATTAATTTTCCAGAACGAAGCATTCAACCAAGAGCCAAGTAAACACCAAATGTATTGAAAGTCGAGGCACAAGGCAACACATGGACATAGAAGGTGGCAAGTGAGATCCCACAAGGGTCCATAGAGTAGTACACATTGACCTATGCATCAAACAATTTGATATAAAAAAAAACACACGTGGCATTGGTTTTCTCTTACATCTGGTATATGTTCCCATGAGAAAATAACCGGGGCCATGAGATATGAACAAAATTATGCCAAACACAAGACAACACAAAACCATCGGAGCTTCGACATTGTATCCCAGCTATAAACAAACCCCCAAATGGGGAACACGAAACTTGCTGATTACAATTTTACCATGAAGCAAGATCACTATGGACATTTGCTTCTGATAGTGCCATGTTCTATCACTACCAGTTTTAACAATGCCAAATTTCCAATATGATTGGAAATGCTTGATGGTTCTGCCCAGAGGAGAAAGCCATTTCGACGGTTCAAAGGATGGGACTGATTTATTCACAGTTGGATACTTTGTATAGGGTTTGTCCTCATGCTTCCCATTTCTGGACTGAACAATCTTATGCGCTTGTACATCATCAATAAATGCACCTGCCTATATGAATTCCAATGCCCGAACTCCCCAATCTCTATAGGGAGTTATGAAGATCTCAAGCTCATGCTTCAACCCATGTTGAGCCCATTTTTTTCAATTAGGGGCACCGAGAAAATGCAAATATCCTACCATAAAAGTATAGTTGGAGATCATCTTTTTTTTTTTTTTATTTGGGTACCCAAAAAATGCAGAAATCCTGCCATGGCTATATAGTTGGAAAACATTTTTCCAATTTGGGCACCCAAAAAAGTGCAGACTCCTCCAAAAAATCTACAGCTAGCCATCATTTTTTTTCATTTGGACAACCCAACAAATATGCAAAATTCTTATTGGGAGATGCAAAAAAACATCAAAATAACAACAACAATGATTTGATTTGTAGTTAGTTTCTCCTTGTTTTTTCAAGTGCACAAAAGAGACAAAATCTCTAGAAAGAAAATTTTATAGCCATAGATGTAAACTTCGAAGAACTCGAGTCCCACAAACATTCATTTGGGTATTGAAGAAAAATTACAGATACAAATGAGATTTTTTCGTTTGTTTCCAAAGCTTGATATGATTTTTTTTTTCCAGTCGATATGTAGTATTGCATTGTCCTCATTTAAGGTAAATTTTCTATGGACCCGAAAGTTGCGCAACATGTAGACACTGTTTGCCTTTTTCTGTAGGTATACTTCATATGGAAATTCTGCTAACCCAGGAAGCACATCTTGTAACAGAGGCTGTCTAATTGTACAATGTACGATTGTGTTGCCCACGGTTCGGATGGCAACATTGAGAAAATGTCTATATATGTAAGGGCATTTTTTACTGCATCGTAAACAATCAATTGTACCATCATTTATGAAAGCAGAGGCAGAAGCAAGAGAGTTGCATTTGGCACATACAAGATTGAATTGGGTCGAGTACGCATTAGCTACAACCAAAACACCCTCAACTTGGGCACATGAGCATAACAGTTAATATATTGAACAATATAACATACAACTGCACAACCAAAAAAGAAAAACTGCAGAAAATTGGTGAAGGCAATTTGTATGAGCAACGTGAGGATGAAATTGTATATGTATACGCACAATAGTTGTAGAGCTAGTTAGTTTCTTGAGATCCTGTACTATGTCTGCTCACAATTCTGTTACAAATGTTGCTTGGGTTGTGCGAAAGATCCTTTCTTTAACATCTCTTTTCTTTGTTATATTTTTGAAGAACATAAGTGGAAATTTCCCTTTATGCAATTGTTGTTCCATTGAGGAAAACAAATTTGAATAGGTGTCGAACAATTGTAGCTGCAACATAGAACATTGCAATAGTTGTGTAACATAACTGATATACATGGACATGTGAAATTAAAGGACAAAACTGGATATGGAGAACGGTACCATTTCCTTGTTGTTGTCTGACTCTCCATATTTTATATGGAGAATGTGTTGCAAGCCAAGTTTTCTTGCGAGTGTGACAACTGCACCAATGGTTCCGATTGGGTAAGTGTCGTTGCTCTGTGCAAGTTCGCTAANNNNTCTGAAAAAATTGCGGGATTTTTTTTCCAGAATACTTGTTTTGTTGAGCGATATAATCCAATCATAATCACCATGGTCATATACTATTTTGGGCAATATATTAAAATTCCTAATGGATATCCCATTACCTTGCAATATATTTTCTGCATGTTTCTAGACAAGTTGTGTGGGAATAGTCAGTGTGACTGTCATCAGGGCTTTGTTGTCTGTCATGTCATCACGTATAATGGATCTAGTTTTGTTTTCCTTGTCCAAGTAGGTGCTATAGATGACCATTATGTCCCTGACAAACACTTGTCCAGTTCAATGGTTGTTCAAGCCCTCTATTGATAGTATTTTGGTTGTTATAAGTTTATACCTGGTGACATTTTTTGAACAGGAAAAGTAATGTGAATGTTAGTCTGCATTGTTTTTTTTGTTTTAGTTTTTCCTGGCATAAATGTACAAGTAGATGCACAACTTGGATGAAGTATGGAGCCAAAGTTTTGCAACCAGACCTCTTAGTCCACGGAACTTGCGCTATGTTCGGCGTCTCACTTATGCTCATTGATACTTCTTGTGAACTACAAATTATGTGTTGCAGATGACATCAACATATTTATCATGGAATAGATGAATAAATAGCTCATGATATTTGTTTGGTAAACAAATGAGGAACACAATGTATGAATCTTTACCTTTGGCCTTGTCGGTCTGTTGATGTTTGCGATGATTGACTGCTCATGGCCATGTCACTAGTCCAAATTTTTCTAATGCAAGCATGTGTAGATGAACATCAGAAGGACTAAATAAGCACATGCATTGTATATTGTCCATAATTGTTATGAATGTCACATACAGGGTCGAAGTATATGGAATACAAAATAGGGTGTCAAGAGATACTCAGGAAACATGAGGACCTGATGGTCAAATTGTATGCCTCGGATTTTTTGATTGCAAAAATGTGTAACAGGGAATAGGGCATGATGGGGGGGTACGACAGCCAATCTGTATATTGCGGAACCTCCGAAGCTAGAGGCACAATCTTGAACCCGCCAACCCAGGAACCCGTGATCGAAAAAACGACTAAGTATGGAATGAGGAAACCGTCGGTCGGAGTCGTGATATAGAAGCATGAGTATAAATGTGAACCCATGAGTCCGCCAACCTGTGCACCTAGACATTTTCGGAAAGATGACTAAGCAAAGAAACTAGAAAGCAAAATTAGAGGAGAAAAACGAAGGGGAATTCGGTTAGGTATAGAAGAGGGTAAAAAAAGGGATAATAGAAAGTGGGAAAATTAGAAATGGGGAGGGAAAGTTTTGGAAGCGGGAAGTCTTAACAAAGGCCCATTGTTTCCAAATCATCGTTTTCTAGTCCAATATTATATGCACCCACCTGTTTTGTGTGTTTGATTTACTAACACAATTGGTATACCTTTTCGAAGATTGTACTTCAACCCCCTCTGTTGTGGCATATAAGAATTCATTTTCCTGTCCAACTAATCTATTTCTTTCAATGTAGCAACGCCAAAAACACAGTGGACATGAAGGTAAGTTAGTATGCATAAAGACATGTAAAAAAAAAGAAATACAATTCCATTTATTTCAATGTAGCAGCAAAGAGAATACAATTCACATGAGGATAAGTTACTATGTAGAAAGATATGTAGTATCTACATACAGTAAATTAGGTGCAAAGCAGTAGAACAAGAAGAACAAATATATAGACAATAAATGAAATACTAAACAATAGAATATGAAATAAGAGTAGAAGCATGCACCTTTGCATCTCCTCTTCTACATTTGCGACAAAGAGTCCATCGTCTTCTCCAACTATTTTGTTTGTTTAAATGTAGCAATGCAAAAAAATACAATGGCCATGAAGGTAAGTTGGTATGCATGAAGACATGTAAAAAAATAAACAGAGTTCGATGTATTTCAATGTAGCGGCACAAAGAATACAAAGGACATGAAGATAAGTTATTATGTAGGAAGATACACAATATCTACATACAATAAATTAGGTGAACACATATATAGACAATAAATGAAATACAAAACAATGGAATATGAAATAACAATACAAGCATGCACCTTTGTATCTCCTCTTCTAGATTTGCGGTAAAGACTCCTTTGTCTTCTCCAATTATTCTGTTTGTTTCAATGTGGGAACACACAAAATACAATGAACATGAATGGAAGTTGGTATGTAGGGGAAAACAAGTAATATGTACATACAATAAATGAGAATCAAAGGATTAGAATAAAAAATAGTTAGAAACATGAACCTTTGCTTTTCTTGATCCATGGTTGTAATTATATAGAGTTTTTCTTGCCCAAAATATATTACAAGCCATAAAATATTAAGAAATTGCATGGCCATAGCTAAATGATTTTGGTTTTGTGCAACAAAGTATCCAGATATGCTTTGAGACATGAACTATAATTTTGCAATATCTTTGATGTACATCTCATATTTCAAGTACAAGACAAATTGTATCGTGGTCAGACCAGTCTGTGTACATGATAAAGAGGCGGTATTGTGATATGGGCACATTTCACCATATATGGTTAATAAGTGTGTTTTGCACATGTTTTATCTTAACAAAAAGACAACGAACATTGTAATTGCACATGTAGTTGTCCAATTATTTGTTATGCCACTATTTTGTATAATGTCAACACTGAAGTATCCTAGAATGATAATGGTTTCGTCCAAATGTAAATGGTGTGATGCATTTGAGAACACATTCATTATGCTAGAAATGTTGCACGCCAAACAACATAGAAACTGAATATTGCAATCCATGGAACACCACTCTTGCTAGCACCATCTTAGTATCCTTTTCTTCTATAAGAACATTTTGCAAAGGCATGTAGGTATGGTTCAGAGCTAGGAAAAAAAATGGAGCAAAATTTAAGAGCAGGATAGGCGGGCATGGGACAAGCGTCATATCTCAACTTCGCCAGACACGACAAATGACAGAACCATAGGTCCACTTGCGGGTGAAGGACCTGAACGCCACAAAGTGCAAAAAAAAAAGCTCCAACTGCTGGCGCGGGACCCCAACCTTGCAAAGCCGAATCAAACAAAATAAAACAACAAGAAACAAACCAGTGAGGAAGCACGAACATGCCCAACTGCAACCACATGACCTCAAACTTGCAAACTTGAACCAAACAACAACAAACAACCAACCGACGAACCAACGAACCAGTGAACAAGAAACAACCACTAAATCAGTAAACACCATATGTATCTCCAATGATTACCAAATTGCATCCCAAGCACAAAAGGAACCCGAAACATATGACGAGCATGTCAGTAGAAATAATCAAACATTCTTACTTGCAAACTACAAACAATAAACAAGAAAGAACGGATAGAAATGAAATTATGGCATCGAAACTTACTCCGTAACGATGAACGAAAGAAGCACAGGTCGAATTTTGGGTGCAGGACTTGGACCTCGCAAAGTAAAAAAAAACAGCTCCAATTGTGGATGCAGGACCCCAACCCTGCAAAGTTGAAGTAAACAAAAGCAAGTAACAAGCACCAACAGGTCCAACCGTAGGTGCATGTCCTCAACCTTGAAAAGTTGAACCAAACAACAATAAGCAACAACCGACGAACCAACGAACAAGAAGCACCCACCGAACCAGTAAACAATGTATGTATCTTCAATGATGACCAAATTGCATTCCAAGCATAGAAGAAGTATGAAACATACAATGGCTATTCAACTGGCGGTGGACAACAATATTGTCCAAATTCACTGCAACATTGTAGGGAAAAATTCGAGGAAAAAATGTACTGTGAGAAGCCTATTTAGGTAAACATTTAAGGCTGTGAGGCTGTTTAAGGGCCTCGTAGTATGCAAACATTTAAGCTGTCAGGTCTGTTTAAGGAACTCACGCTATGTAAACATTTAAGCTGTCAGGCCTATTCAAGTACCTCAAAAAAAGTGTCAATGCTCTAAACCTTCGGTATGTAAACATTTCAATACAAACAGAAATAATAAAAACATTAAAAAACAACGTCGATGCTCAGAACTTTTGGTATGTAAACATTTCAGTAAAAATGTAATAAAAATTAAAAAAGAGCGTCTAAGCTCAAAAATTTCGATATCTAAACATTTACAACATTGGGAACAACGAAGATGGCAATAAGACCTCCAATATATTCTCCAATGAAACAATGACATATAAGGTTTTTTTTAATTATATAAAAAATAATGCTTTTACTTCTATATAGTTCGAACAATACAAATGATGCGAAAATTTATAGTCAAATAACATATTAAT
>SNQJ01S0042672.1:114766-130571 GCA_010110895.2 Picea sitchensis
TGAAGACACCATCCTTGACAGGAGAATGCAAACTTCAAAACGAGGAAATGTGGAGTATCTTCGAGTTGGTCTTAAAGGTACAAATCCAAGCAAAGCCAAGTGGATTGAGGTTGGAAAAGTGAGGGAACTATACCCTCATCTTCAAAGAGACTGAAAATAGTCTTTTGGAGGACCAAAAGCTTTCCAATGGGGAGGTGTGATCCAGGGGATCAAATTTTGCTCAAAAATTAAAAGTGTTCGGAATCACTTCAAATCAAACGAGAGTGTAGGCCTCATCGTTACGAACCCAACGCAACTCGTTTGATTTCAAACGGACGTCGGGAGCGAGAGATATCGCGTTCTGTTCAAAATGACAAACAAATAAAAAAAGGGGTGCTGACTGTACAGTCCGTACGGACGCTGACATGGCAGGTAGCTATTGAGACAGTTGGCATGTGACATGGATTGTTGGAAGAAAATGGGATGGCAACACGTGGCCCAATCAATGGCCTCCACGTGTCACATGTTTATTGGTTTAAAATCTTTGCACTTGGCAGGAATCGACCCCGTGACCTCCGGGCAAGGTAAAGCCTTGGGAAAGGTCGCCCAACCGGTGTGCCCACATGTGTTACTTAACATATGTATGTGTTGTAATATATTTGAATTTGCAAATATGTGAATTGGGGCGTGAACCGGGCCGGGGCTAAGCCCCGACCCACGGTTATATATATGTATTGCATACGACCAGTGTTATGGGCGGTTAAACCCACCGTAATATATATATGTGTTGTAACCATTTTGATATGCGCACGGTTTGACATATAACATGTGACCAATGTGTATGCACGCGGTTTAATCCTACGGTTTTGTATATGGTTTGAACTTTAGCCCTGTTGTGTATTGCGCGCGGTCATGTGGTGGCCATGTGCCCACGGGCCTTGGTAGTTAAAGGTCGGTGCGTAACCATTCGACAGTTTGTATCGATTGTGCGGTTGCGCCCGGTGCTAAGTTTTTACGCTTAAATATGCGTGTGGGCTAGGTTGAGCCAACAAGGGTGCGTTTTGTAGATGCAGAGACAACAAGTTTGAAGGGAGGACTTCCAGGAAGCTTATCTTCTTCAATTTCTGGCCAAACGAGGTGCCGAAAAATCCCAACTAGGGGTTTTTGGACGTTCTGAAGCCATTGGAGTAGTCTATTTGGCATTTTGAGAATTGTAAAGCACATTTTTTAGTACTTTGAGCAAATAATACAAATGATCCATTGGAAGCTGGACCAGGAGATGTAGCCCAAGAGAGGGGTGAACTCCTTTATCATTTATTGTGTTATGTGTTTTCTTTTCAGTGATTTTGTTGTTGTTTATATGCATCTTGAATGAGTAAATCCTATTAAATTTGTGTTTCAAAGTTGATCCATTTGCATTTTAACACATAAAATTTAACTTGCAAATATTTTCAAGAATACAAGTCTTCTTCATTTTTAGATCACCCGCTTCCATAAAACCCATTCCAAATAGAGTGTGTGACTTTATTCACATTGAGGGCTTTACACTGGCATGCTTTGATGGAGCGGCACAATTACATGGGGGTTTCTATGCAGCGTGTGGATTATTTAAAACTCATCCTTCGAGGGTCACCAAATGGTACATCAACTGCAGAGTGGGCACAAACACAAAGGCGGAGCTAATGGGTTTGTGGGCGACTCTCACATTGGCTTCACTCTGGGAAATTGATAAAATTCAAATTTTGAGGGATTCAAAAGTCATTATTGATTGGATGAATCACAAGGGTCAACTTCAAGCAGTGAATTTAGATGGCTGGAAATTAAAAACATTGGAATTGAAAAAATTATTTAAAGAATTTAGTTTCCAGCACATATATCGAGAGCACAATAAAGAGGCAGACTTATTGTCAAAGCGGGTGCTAAAGGAGCCCAAAGGTAGACTGATTGTCTATCATTGGCATAATGGTGAAGAAATCCCACCTACCCATCTAAACATCTTTGAAAATTGAGTCGTCTTGAGTATCGGGGTGTCTTTCGGAGATGTTGTGGTCTTTTTTATTCATCAATCTACATCTATCCAGTATTTACTTCAGTTGATGTTGGTATGATGTTTTTTGTAAACAGTATGGAGTCTTTTGTTTTATTCAGTATAGAAAAATATAGTTTGATTGTACTCTCACAGTATCGAACAGAAACGATACGGTGTCTGTAAGAAAAATTATACCATTATATAATTTAGAGATACTTTTCTTCAGGGAAAAAAAAATAATCATACTATCGTCGCCATTCATCTACCTATTAGTGTCTTTGAGATCATTCATATTTTCCATGTTATCCAGTTATCAAGATCACCATTAATCAAGAAATAGTAATGCATCATAACATCATCATATAAATTCCTCATCAATTAAAATCTTTAGGATCAACAATTGTAATTGAACACTATTCATTATTATCATTGTATCGAATCACACTATTGACGCCATTATACATCATTGTTAAATCACAAACTTTGAATTATGCATGTCTTTGGTCTTAGTTCCTCTATGTCATCTTTATTATTAAGGTCGTGTCAACTAGTATCAATAATATCCTCAAATCAATTTATCGCCAATAAATTCCACTCTCGTTAATCAATTATCCAACCATGGTTGTATTACCCAATCACTAAGGTGAGTGTCCCATGGCACAAACTTTTAATTCAAATCTGTGGAGCATCATTGAATACAATTACTATATTAGCATCCTACTTAATGGAATTATCATTACTCTAATTCAAATGATTGGTATTTCCCCAAGTCATCAACTTAATGCCATCTGATCATTAATTAAATATCAGTATACACCATTTGAGGATCTCATGGTTCCATCAATTTCTACATGATCACAAAAACTAGGGGAAAGTTCAAGACTTATCACACATATGCATATATCTCTACCTATAAAATACTTACAAAATGCATACATGCAAGGTATACTAGGTTGCTAAAGCCATGCAGGAATAGGGTAGATGTAAAATTTCACATGGTTAGGAGGAGAACTTTCTCAAACTAATTCCACCTTAGGTCTGGGTTCTAGGAAAAGGGTCTTTTATAGACATTACGATAGCTAGGTAAGGCACAAAGAGTTAAACATAATTTAAATCATGGGCAATTTAATCAAAATGTAGTTAAATTAAAGAACCTACATTAATCTCTTATCTACATCCTTCTATATTAAGTTGCATTTATTTGTCTAACGAGATAAATAAATCCAAATCCATTAATCACACAACACAACTAGATGCACTCCACCTAGGGTTTTCATGCTTTCCAGTGGTGTTGATTCAATCATTGTGTCACCTCATGTGTATTGCATCTGAAGCAGAATGGGATAAACCTGGGCTCCTCCAATAGCTCACGGGATTAGGGCCAAACAATAGGGGGTTTAAATATCAAAAAAATTGCTTGGAACCTTATACCTCCAAACCAACTTATCCATAAGGCACGATCTCCTTATCACTTGGCCATTATCCAATCCTTAGATATATTGATTCACTATGATGTTACCAAGGGCATGTGAACTTTGCACTCAAACCAATACAAAAGGATATCCTCAAGAATGGTGTGTTCCCCAACATGGATAGTGCATGTATGTTGATATAGATGATTTTAAGAACAAAAGTAAATTCTATTTTTTTCCAAGGTTGTCATTCATCTATTGTGAAAATTAAAATCGCATGATACTATCATGCTATATTAAATTAAAAGGTAAATTTTACAATGATACCAAAAGTAAAGTTTTGACGATTAATTTGGGGAATTAAATTAACATAAGTTATACATCAATAACAATTGGAATTGATAATTAAACTATTTCCATTTATTACAATGACACTCAAGCTCTATAGTAATCAACATTGACTAGGTGTGAGTTCCAAAGATGCAAAAAAAATATTCTAACTCTATTAAGGCTATCATTTATCCATTGCAACAATTAAGGTCCTATGATAACATCAAGTTAGAATTAAGAAATTTTGACAACCATATTAAATTGAAATAAAAATCAATGTTAAATGAAATTAAATCTAGCATGCATTATTTAATAATAAGACCATTTCACAGTTCAAATCCAGAGGGGGGTAGGGTATGTATACCTTTGTATACTTTAGCAGTCAAATTGTTGCGCGGATGGGGGTCCCATACACCATTTTGAGGGGTGACATGTGCGGGGGGGCTCATCTTTGACCCCGAAGTAAATCAGATCATTGAGTATGCTTGGGGGTTAGGGGCTAACCCAAACAACCAAGATGAAGTCTTAGCGATGTATATGGGAATGAAACTAATCATAGTTAATAGCTCAATACATGTAATTGTTACTGGTGACTCTGAATTGATTATTAAAGGGATTCGAAGGCTAAGTAAAAATCCATAGTCCAATCTTCAACGAATCTACACCAGAATTATGGGCAAAGAGAAAAAATTCAAATCAATGGACTACTTTCATATCCTAAGAAAGTAAAATGGAAAGGTTGATATTCTTACAAAATCCTCTAAAAAAATGGATCAAGGAGCATCAGAATCAATGGGGTGGCTTCATTAATGAGTATTCCCTAAAAAAATGAATCAACTTTGAAAAAATATGTTTTGTCTCCTTAGAAAACATCAAATCCAAGCTTCAAATTCAATAAATCAAGGAATAGGATGGGACGTGACCCCACCTCTAATCCCCATTAAGAAATACTACATTAGCAGTGCATATGAATCCTTTAGAGCATGCCCCGTACTTGTTACACGAGGCCTCCTCCCTCATAGGCACATTTTGTTTCTCTCCCGTGTGGCTCATATTAAACTCCCCCATGTCGAAATGACGGCCCAATATGGGATTTTCCTCTTACCTTCGGTCTGGATCATCAAAGCCATCCCCCTCGAGTTCTCTCATGTCTCTGCTCGCATGGACCCTATTGCATGGAACCTAGCTTTATATTTAATGTATTTCCATGCACTATCATCTTTGTTTATGGCATCACTCTCCCACAAGTTGGCCTTCGCAACATTACCAAATTGGGCATACATTGATCAGGAAGCACAAGTCATTGGGGAATTTGTTGAATTCATGGCTCATTTTTGTTTCTTCACAACTAAGCAATGTCTCTCCCTTTGGATTATCACTATGCTCCTTTGTGAACCCTCAAGCATGTGGAATCGAGAGAATTTACCTTGTGAGTGCACCAATTGTAGGCTAGATACAATGCAAGCTCAGATGGAGAGGCAACATCAGGAATTGGAAACTCTTTGTACTTCCTATGCTTGGCTTGCACTAAAAGTCTAGGAATAGGAGGAACAATGGGATCAAGAACTGGTTATTGTGTTGTGAACAATTAATTCCCACATTGAACAACTTCACTCCTTTCATAGACATGCTCATCCCAACAATTTAGGAAATGCAATACAACAACAACCTGCACCAACCATAGGCTCTTATGCATCCTATGAGGTCCTTCGGATAGTTTTCCATCAGAACAACCCTGATGCTTCAAAGAATGCTCCAGGAGGGAAAGACACCGATCTTAAACTCGACTAGCCAGGTTTATGAAGTGAAAAATTGTATTTTTTCTTTTTACATATGTCAAACTGTATACTTGGAAAATTAGAAGTAACTATTTTTTGTAGTCTTCTAAATGTATGATCCCTTTAAGGAACTGTAAGGCTCTTACTATGTCGATGGCTTGCGATCTTTTTGAAATTGTGTACTACTTGGTTGTTTTTACCTTAGCACGACCACTTTTATAATAAAATTCCCTAACCGTTTCTGTAAAAATAAATAAGACCATTTCACGGTTAATGACAACTCACTCTACATGCATAACTATAAATTAAACAAAATGCCTAGAAGCAATTCCAAAATGTGATAAAAATTAAAGTTCATATGGAAAGCTAACCATACAAAATTATGCCAAGGAAATCACCAGCATGCATATATTTGACTCCAAGAATGCAATGTGTAGTGCCCTCCCAAGGCTTCATAGCTAAATAATAAATCTAATAACAAAATAATTTCTAGCAAATTAAATTCTCAAATTTCACTTTCACAACATAATTTCAATATATATATATATATATACCATAATTTTGATTGAGAGAAAAATACTAATAATAGTAAAATACTTGTTGAAGAAGAAGTTTGTCCTTTAGTTGTTGCATGTTGCATAATGTTTACTTGCCTGAAACTACCTGAAAACATAATGTTTTCCTCCCAGCTAGCTAGGAACAGAGGCTCTTTGGCTCCCTAGCTCCAAGAATCATTGTGGTTTCTTGGCCCTCGAGCCCAAAATCCCAACAACACCAGTCCACTTGTAAACCCACCAAATTTCCTAAAGAAAATTTGTCCTTCTCTCCCAAATTTCTCCTTCCTTCCTCTTCCTCCCCCAAAAATATCTCCCCTTCCAAAGTCCCACTCCCTCCTTCTTATCCTCCTCCTCTCAAATTCCCCCTCATCATCAATTTCCCATCTACCTTATCCTTGGTCATAAATTCATACCTACCCTTAAAACACATGAAATACTCAATTTATTTAATGTTACATTTCTTAATTCAAAAGGGATAAATAAATAAATGTTAAAATATAATTAGTTCAATAATTAATTGACTTAGATAAATGAATGATTTAATCATTTAATTAACTTTTAATACCTTAATAACTTAATTTACCTTACTAAATCAAATCATTAATTAATCTAATTGGCTTGTTACACAATGGATGCCATTAATTTCATTTTCTCATACACACATCTTAACATCATACGTGACACACATGCATCTATATACATAACTAGGGTTCATTATTCGCCCATATAGTTCATCATACACCTGTATACATGTACATATACATAAATGTAAATGCACAATTGGGAATATGTAGGAAATGATTAACACACACACACACACACACACACACACACACACACACATAGAGATATGTGTGTGTGTGTGTACACACGCACATGTTCGCATATTATTCAACTCAAGAATACATGCATTTATTGCTAAGTACATATATATTAAAGTGTCATACATATATATTAAAGTGTCATACATATATATACTTTGTGTGTGTGTGTGTGTGTGAAAATTTATCCATTGCAACAATTAAGGTCCTATGATAACATCAAGTTAGAATTAAGCAATCTTGATAACCACCTTGAATTGAAATAAAACTCATTGTTAAATGAAATTAAATGTAGCATGGGCTATTTGAAAATAAGACCATTTCATAGTTGATTACAACCCACTCTACACACATATCTATAAAATAAACAAAATGCCTAGAATCACTTCCAAAATGTGATAAAAAATAAATTTCTATGGAAAGTCAACAAGTCAAAATTATGCCAAGAAAATCACCATCATGCACATATTTGACTCTATGAATGCAATGGATGCCATTATTATCATTTTCTCATGCACACATACTAACATCATATGTCACACACACACATAGCTAGGATTCATCATTTGCCTATATAGCTCAACGTACACCTTTATACATGTACATATGCATAAATGTAAATGCACAATTTGACACACACACACACACATACATGTGTGTGTGTGTGTGTGTGTGTGTGTGTGTGTGTGTGTGTGTGTGTGTGTCCAATTGTGCATTTACATTTATGCATATGTACATGTATAAAGGTGTACGTTGAGCTATATAGGCGAATGATGAATTAACACACACATGTTCACACATTATTTAACCCAAACATACATGCATTTATTACCAACACACATATATTAAAGTTCCATGTCTATATATACTATGTGTGTATGTGTGTGTGTGTTATCCTCCCCACCTGGGTTCAATTCCCGTAAGTAACATTTTGAGCTCATAACGGGTATATTGTTGTAATGGCTTCGAGCCTTGTTGTTAACCAACCTTGTGCCTTAAAGATTCTAGGTTTTACCCTGAGTACCATTCTTGAAATGAGGGGAAGTACTTGGGGGTTTTCCCTAGTCTTTGTAACTTGAACACACATACACAATCATCTAACTATGCAACTCTTACCAAGGCATTTTATGCTCATGTCTATTCAATTTAAATATGTCAACCATATTAGGATCTATGTAACTATGAATAGCTCCAAAATCAATCAAAATAGCTATGGGTTGATTATCAATCTTACCTTCCACCTCAATCATGCAGGATTGATAGTATGTTTGTCTATTGTTCAAGGTTGCATAAATCTTTGGTACACTCCTACGCATGTCTTTCATTGTATCATTTTCTTGAAGGTTACGCACAGTCCTCATCCTATCTTCTTTATGGGGACAATATTTACACATGTGGTCCCCCTCACATCCCCAACACTTTATGGGTTGTTGCCTCAACCTTTTCCCCAAGGAATCTATCATGTTGGGCTCATTTTTTGCTTGCTTCCCTTTCCTATATTACTATGAATTATTCTTGAAGAAAGGTGGCTTGTATCCTTTCTTCCTCTAATTCATCTTGAATTTCTTTTTGTCATCCCAAGATCTTTGAAAACATGGTCTTGCCTTACTATGCTCAAAGAAATGCTTAGTTTTTCTCATGGCTTATTCCAAATTCTTGGGCTCATCAAATTGAATTTTATACTTATATAATGGTGGCAACCCACTCAAGAACCTTTAAATTTTAACCTTCTCATCCTTAATGAAGTCCACATACCTTAGAAGTTCCAAGAATTTCTTCTCATACTCCTCCATTGTCATGTTCCCAAGCTTAAGCTCAAAGAACTTTTGCATATTCTTGTCATAATGTTCTGATAGATATTTCTATGGGAAGTATTTCTTGAAATTTTTTCAATAAATTTTCTTCTCATCAATATGCTTGACTTACTTCAACTATTCCCACTACATGGAAGCTTTCCCCTAAAGATGATTTATGGCAACCTTTGCTTCCATATTTGATGAATATTTGTGCAACTAAAAATATTTTCTCATACCCAATAACCAAGCTTCAACTTCTTCTCCCTTCTATGCTCTCCATCAAATGTTGATGGATTAAGCCTCATGAGCTCTCCTTGCAAATTATCTAACTCTGGGATTCTTCTTTAATGTCTGATAGGAGACCTACTTGGGCTGATCTCTTATTTTGAAAATGCAGGTGCTCTTCTGGCTAAATGTCTAGGTGAATGTTCATGCCTAGTAACACGCCATGAGTGCTTTGGCCATCTATAGTCATCCCTCCTATCATGAGATATGTGCTCTTTTACATGCCCTACTACGGTTGCATGTCTTATGTTGGACTCCTTGTTGATTTGTCTTTGCAAGTTATTCATACTTTGTCACAACTGAGAATTAATTTGGTTATGATCCTCTTAAACTCTTATAAATATTTCATTATATGCTCATATCTTTGCACTTCCTTCTCCAATCTCTTCATGGTTCCACTTTGATTTTATGTCCATTGGATTATGTTTCTACATCTCCTAAGATGATATTTAATCCTCTGATTTCATATCCATGGTTGTAAGAACCTTGTGCATCATCCATATCTTTATCCCTCATATATGAACCTGATTTGTTATGTCTTTACCTCTAATTCTGCAAAAATGTGCATGCAACAATTGCTATTAGAATTATGCATATTGTAAAATATTCATTAAGTAGGCTACAGGTCATTCTTCATCTCAATTTATGAGGAACATAAATGCACTAGTTCAAATTCTGATTCTTTAGACACAATCTCTTCTAAATTAACTTTCCAATGGTTGTACTCATGTCTCGTTCTAAGTTATGAGGAAAAAAATATAGCTTTCTGAATTTTCTCATTTCTACTCAATTGTGACCAATTTTTACTGGTGCAACTTATCTCAAAGACCATTTTCTACACTCTGTAACAGAAAATATGTTAGGAATAAGAAAAAAAATTATATCAAGCACATATAGGATTTATGATTTGGAATACACAACAACTTTCAGATTTGGAATTTGATTTTCCATTCAAATTCCATAAAAATATGGAATTGATGACTTTGCACTTTTACATTTCCTCCATACACAGAAATAGAGCAAAACTAAGAAAAACTTACTCAAGACACAATTGCCCAGATTGATGAGTAGGCAAAATTTTGACTAAATAATTTTTTCTGGTTTAGAGATCTAGGGTCCCTTTTCCTCCCCTGAAGATTTCAAAAATCTTTAAAAAGTGTCTGGGAATAGTGGTTTTTGTCCTTTTGGAATCCCCACTCAAAGCCCTTTTGAATTTGGCCAAAATCCCAACTGGGTATCTTCATCCCTACATTTTGGACTGGCTACAAAAATTTCACCTTTAACTGGGCCCTAGTTGTTGAGCACGACCCAGATATTTAAAAATCACTAATTTGTTTTTTTCTGGAAAATTCAGGTAGAAATGACCATTGGCCATCACTCACACTTTTATAACCTTTGTCCCTATAGACATACCCCTTAAATTTGATCTGATTATGAGTGTTTTTTCTCTTGTTATGGCCGAAACAATTTTTTGGCTCTAGACTTCAAAAAAAAACATCCTTGTTTTTTTTTAGTCCTTGTTCATCTTTATCCTTTCCTTTCCTCTTTTTTCTCTCCTTCTCTTCCTTTATCATCTTTCCTTCTCCTCTGCAACCACTAAAAACCCTTCATTTGTGGTCGACGAAAAGGTATACCAGTGATCAACAAAAATTTCTATCGGTAATTGGAAAAAAGTTCTATCGACGATCGGTGAAAAGGTCCTTCGACAATCAACAAAAACTTCTATCAACGATTAGGGAAAAAATGCATTTTTCGGAAACCTCTAAAAATATCTATCAACGATCGACAAAAAAAAATTATTGGTTATCAATGATCAGGGAAAAACTACACTTTTTTGGAAACCTTTGAAAAACTCCATCGACAATCAACAAAAAAAATCTATCAGCAATAAACGATCGGGGAAAAACTACACTTTTTGGGAAACCTCCGAAATAATATGTCGACGATCGATGAAAATATTCTATTAGCTATCGGTGATCATGAAAAAACTAAATTTTTTGGGAAACCTTTGAAAAACTCCATCCACAATCAACAAAAAAAATTCTATCAACTATCAATGATCGGAGAAAAAATAAACTTTTTGGGAAACCTCCAAAAAAAAAATCGATGATCGATGAAAAAATTCTATTGGCTATCGATGATCATGAAAAAACTACACTTTTTCATAAACCTCTGAAAAACTCCATCATCTATCGACGATCGAGGAAAAACTACATCTTTTCGAAAACCTCTGAAAAACTCCATTAACGATTGACAAAAAACTTCTATTGCCTATTGAAAATCAGGGAAAAACTATACTTTTTTGGAAACCTTTGAAAAAATCCATCGACGATTGGTGATTTTCTGTGAAGTACATTTGTTCCCACTTTGTCGAATTTCACTGAATTTTGAAAATTTTCAGCGAACCATGAAATTGTCTTTGGTAAACTTGAAAATTTAACCTACCTAAAATGAATCTCAATCATTGATCACCAAGTTGAATGTGATCTAGGTCATTCATTCATTAAACTCTTCAGACGCCATGAAAACATGAAATTCTACCTCCCAAGCCAATTTTTAACTCTGCAGCTTGTAGATCAATTTCATTAATCATCTCTTCAACCACTTTGAGTGCAATTTCGCCCTGAATTTGCTTAGAAATTTGGGGATTTCACTCAGATTTTAATGTTTTCTCCAAATTCGACACAAATCAAACTCTGCAATGGAAAATTTATCAAATTCGTGCTAGTCTCTGGCCCATACAAGTCCAATGTTGAACCAAAAGCTCTGATACCAATTTGTAATCTTCTCAGATCCTCACTAAGGCATACTACCACAAAAATTCTCTTTGATACCAAATTGTAACGTACCCAACTCTCTTGTTGGGTCTTGTTACTACTAAAATCAACTATCATATTGATTCAAATGTGGAAATATAAACATCATGGCATATACACTCATGTTACTATCATTATCATTAATAATTAAAAACGTGAATGCAAATGGTTTAAACATGCACAATAATAATCTAACACACACTTCAACATTCATACATACATCATACAAAGTAAATACAACATTCTATCACAACATTAAACAGTAATAACACAATGATCAAAACACTTGTCTTTTAAAAATGTTCTACACAACTAGCTACAGACAAAGGATGTTCCTCCCAACTATAGGATCTATTGCACCAATTCTCTCTACAATAAGCCACCCCAAGTTGGGGCTATGAGTCCACAAGGACATATAGGTTCCTACATGTGTCTGCAGTCCACTGTAACAACTCCAATACCCATTAAGACATAATGACGCGACTCCTACAACAATTCTAACCACCCAACTCTCTTCCCCATTAGTTTGCACAACTTAAGGGGTGGGATTTCCTTCTTTGCACCATAGTCCCTTAGATAATCTCCATCCCTGCCATGGATCCAACATAGACCAGACAAGAATCTCTCTACTGGAGGCTCCAAGAAATGCAACTACAACAGAAGTGATCACACAACATTTACAAATTTTCTTAGGTAATTTCCTCAACATGAATCATTCATAGGCATACCAACCTTGTTCTCAACACAATTATCAACTCCAACAAGCTATCTTCCATACCCACTATGGTTGGCCACTTTTTCCCTACACTCAGCTCTGGTTTTCCTCCATTTTTGCTAACTATAAAAATTGCTCTCCCTTCCTACTCGGATTTCATGGTTTGCCATGCTTGCTATATTCTTACTCTCCCTCCAAGGATGATTACATTCAACCCATGTTGTCATAGCTTAGTGAGATGAATTCCTCACCCAATCTCTTACATGAATTCGATGATTGAGTGTTTAATAAGTCAAAGGGATAAATTGCTAAATGACAAATTGATTAATGGAGATGGCTTAAGACTCAAGGCATATGGACACCCCTCAACCCCCATTAAGCCCCCCTATCTTCTGGAATCATAACCCCATATTACATTCGGCGGTGTATTCCATTTTATTATTTTTCAATGCACAATGTTTACATATTACATCGCTTGGCCCATGACTATTCATAATACTTACAAATATACAATATTATATCGAGAGTCAAAATTAGGATATTACATTTTGGGTTTTCTATTGTTTACAAAACATTGAATTCGTTGCAATTTCACTATAGGAGTTGCCCATCAAATGGCATACAATGTGCTATACTATGGCAAATTTGGAGAAATAAACTGGCACATAATGATTGTGATTTTAACTTCATTCTCACTTTCAAATATGATAGGATAGAGTTATGCTAATGTGAACACATTTGTTATATGATAATGATTTAAACTAGTTCACATTTTGAAGTGTGATACAATTCATGCACATATGGATGAGGTTTCCTCATGTATGACTATTTCTACGTGTCTCATTTGCAAATATGTTCCTTAGAGTTATTGAACATGTAAATGAATTTTAAGGGATAAAATATGTACTCTTATAATTGTTTTGGAAATGTTATTTGGAACACTGAAGTGACATATTTTTGTTTTCTTTAAAAGGGTTTAGAAATATTATATTTATCGGAAAATATAATTTCAAGTTGTTTATGGATTTTTCAAAATTTTGAATAGATTCAAAGATCTTCAAAACATTTTGTTATATACATTTTTAAATAGTGTAAGTATGTAATAGTAAAAAAAAATTACCTATTATTTTGATATTCAAAACAATTTTGATAGAAATTTTAAATATATTTTTAATAGGTAATTCATACAAAACTAGTTTGATTGGTCTAATTTTTTTAACTATAATTTTTTTACATCATTTTATGAAAGGATTCCTAATGCTAAATGTTTTTTTTTTTTAATTCTATTAATAAAATAAAATACAAAATAACAAAATTTAATAAAATTTGGAGACAAACATAATGCTTGATTTATACATATTACATTGAACAAAAGAATTGACAATATTTCAACATTATATTGAACATTGAACAAATAACATAAAGTTTTTGAGAAATATCTACAAAGGACTAAAAGGCATAATTGATGTACATAACAATGAGGTAGAGAGATGTATTTTTTTTGGATGAATAATTTATAGAAAAAGTATTTCATTATTTTCTATGTAGAAAAAATAATGCATTGTTAATAGATGAGGTAGAGAATCATATAACATTTTTTTCTTCACGAGTAATTTTTAAGAAAAGTAATTCATTATTTTTTTTCTCTATAAATAACTTTTAAAAAAAGTAATCTATTAAATTTTAGGAAAAATAATCCCTTATTGTTACTTTGTGTTTATGTAACTTCAACTAAGGTGTCATTACAATGTAGGTGTTGTTAAATTTAAATGATGAACATGTAAACTAGGGCTTGATTAGATAGTTTTCCTTCTCGTGTTGTTAGAATTGCATTATTTGATTTTTGAATAATATAACATGTAAAATAAGATTTAATGATATTGTTGTAATAATATAATCTAAATTGTATGTAAAGGTTGTTTGCTTAGTAAATGTTATTTGTGCTTTTTACAAATAGATTAAATCATTTTTCTAAATTCAACCAACATAACAAATTAGATATCAAGCTCAGACCACTCTTTTTAAGTGGTTCAATCGAATCCATTTTATAAATGTAATTAAAAAATCATTAAAAAGCATTTAAATTTGTCGTTCCTATCAAATTATTTTGACTTTGTAATTATAATAAAAAAAAATTATGTTTTATAAAATTTAATAATATTTTATAAAATTTTACTTTTTTAATATTAGATAAAATTTCATCTACAATGTTTTATAAAAAAGGAAAATTTTTAGCTCCTATCAAATTATTTTCACTATGTAAGTATAATAAAAAAAATAAAAATTCTACCATGTTTTATAAAGTTTAATAATATTTTATAAAATTTTACTTTGTTAGTGTAATAAAAAAAAATTCTGCAATGTTTTCTAAAGTTTAATAATATTTTATAAAATTTTACTTTTTAATTATAATAAAAAAATTCTACAATGTTTTATAAAGTTTAATAATAATTGTATATCAAATTTAATATTTTGAAAAATATGATTTTTTTTTAATATTTAATATTCACAAATTTTGTCTGGATGGGGTGTCATCGGGACCAACGAGCATATGGATAGATGGGCGGACACCTGGCCACAACCCACGCAGTTCCACTCCACTACAGTCTGCACTCACTCCATGCATTTATCACTGTGATCGACGTACCCACTCATTTATTTTTACACAGAGCAGTTTATGGTAGTGGTGCTAGCTCGCAGGGGTTGTAAATGCGATGGGTTGGTCATCTAACCAGTGCCATCATTTGCCTCGGATCAAAAGTTTTTGGCCCGCGACGGTGAAACTCATGGCTCATTCATGTTATCAGCCTCCCGCTCCTCGCAGTCACCCACTAGTTTGTGTTTCTCTTCAGCTCTGGTTCGAGCTTTTTCCTCCGCTCCACCTCCACTTCAATCTCTTCCCCCAGGTCCTTCTCTGGTTCTCTCCCTCCCCTCCTCTCTTGGTCTTAATCCTGATGCCTCGACAACAAGGTAAGTCAAATCGTGGGGCGGCTTGGTATGCTGCAAGAGGTCGAGGTTCGAGGGGTCGTAGTAGGCAAGCTCCTCAGAGCTTGCCTCAGGATCTTTTTCGCGCCTCAACTCCGGAAATCCCCCCTAACCCTGTTCGTGCCTCCTCTCCGGAACACCCTCCTGACTGTGCCACCACTCCAGAACTCCCTCATTTGTCCTCTTTGTATGCACGCAGAGTCGAGTGGTTCGATAGCTTTGGAAATTCCCTCAGTTTTGCTCCAATGCTCAGCCCAGAGTTACCACCCATCCACCAGCCTCCACCCCATCCCCCTCCTCCC
>SNQJ01S0042672.1:135106-156965 GCA_010110895.2 Picea sitchensis
GGCTTCCTCTCCCTTCTTTATCTCATCGTCGAAGGAGGGCGGTTTGGCCTTCCTGAATTCCTCAAACTTATGACTCTTGGAAGTCTTTTGCTTCTTCTGTTTCTTTTGAGAATAGGAACTGGTCCTACTGCTGGAAGAGCCTTCTGAATCACCAGCTTCCTTCTCAGTGGAATCGTCTGGCACTGGTCCTTTACCTCTGGGGTGGAACTTTCTGGATGTGCTTCTCTTAGTGTGGCCACTGTCATGACCATGACTCAGCATCTCAGGTCCATGATGCATTTGTCGCTGTAGGTCGGATAAGCTCTGCAGTAGCACTGCATTAATTTTGGTTTTCTTTTCTTGCTGTTTCATCATCCTTTCATTATCGGCCTTGCAGCTTTGCAATTCGACCATAAGACTCCTCATAGTCTCAACTAGGCCTGGAGGGGTTCCTATTGCTCTTCTTTCGTCAGACTCTTCATCTCTGTTGTGGGATCCTTCTCCCACCTCTTGGTGAGTCACCATACTCTGCGTTTGTAGATTCCCACGGTTGATCGTTCGCTTGAGTGAAAAGACAAACACTGGTTGTTAGTAAAGAGTTAAATTCATTTTTATAAATTGCGCATAAATTCATAACTTCTTTCACTTGCATACACAGTCAGGTTCTCATTTTCCAAGTTTTTAATCCTGGACAAGGGAGTTAAGTCAGGGAGTTACTCCTCATAGGAGTGCTTCGAACGAGGTTTATGCGCGACTCGTGCATGAGCCCAATCAGGCCGAGTGTTGTAACCATGCTCTGATACCACTTTGTAACATACCCATTACAACGTAATAAATTTTTGTTCTTCCTCAAGGAACAGAATCCCCGAAGTCCTACGGGGGTCTAGTGTAGGCTATTTCTTCCCTGTAATAGATGGGTTAGGACCACAGGCCAAACAAACCGGGTGCCTTTTCGTGTTTCACGACTCAGCGATACCATTGAGTCCAATCTTGAAGGTATAATGGCGAGGGGACTTTGGAATGAGACCCTGGCCGTAGATCTGGGCACGCAGATTTTGGCTATCCATAACTACCTGCTGCTTAATCGACAAAACACTAGCTCCCTTTCTTTACTCCTTAGTTCGATAGGACCACATACACGCCTAAATGCAGGCACCTTTCACAACTCGCGACCTCGCGAGCCGTGAGTCAAAGACCCTCGAATTTTCTTCACATATCACCAATACCCGAGATCATGAAATGGGCATAGCTTCCTTCTGTCAGCGTCCTCTACGCATGACCACCGGCTAGGCTAAACTCTAGCTCCTCTCGCTATTCGCCGCTTTGTGAGCTCAACGGTTGAACTCTCATTCCTCCCTTATGCGATCCTCCGAGACTTGAAAGTCAGCGAAGGTTGACCTTCCCTTTGCACTGCTCGCAACTCGCGCCTTCGCGAGTTGTAGCATCAAATCTTGGTACCTTCCCTTCACGAACCCTCGAGAAGCGATATTTAATTTTCCCTCTCGCGTTCTCGCTACTCGTGACTTCGTAAGTCCGAGTGTTGAGCTCTCATGCCCTTCTCCCGCGAATCCCCAAGACACGAGAGTAAACGGGGCATTGACTCCCTTCTCTAGGTGATGCGTGTCCACCCGTCAATCACGCGGGCCCTACCTGGAAGTCTTTCCATGTGTTCTCTCAGGCTCGGCTCTCGGCACATCGCTACTCGCGACTTGAAGCCTCCAACCTTTGGGCTTTTACCTTGCGAACCTCTGAGTTCGCGAGATCCCCGGATCTCTGCCACCTATCCTCCTCGGATGGACGGTCCTGATCCTTTCGTGGCTTCGCCACTTGCGACTTGGAGCATCCAATCCTTTGGGCTTTTACCTTGCGAACCTTCGAGTTCGCAAGATCCCCAGATCTCTGCCACCTGTCCTCCTCGGATGGACGGTCCTGATCCTTTCTTGGCTTTGCCACTTGTGACTTGGAGCATCAAACCTTTGGGATTTTACCTTGCGAACCTCCGAGTTCGCGAGATCCCCAGATCTCTGCCACCTGTCCTCCTCGGATGGACGGTCCTGATCCTTTTGTGGCTTCGCCACTCGCGACTTGGAGCATCCAACCTTTGGGCTTTTACCTTGCGAACCTCCGAGTTCGTGAGATCCCTGGATCTCTGCCACCTGTCCTCCTTGGATGGATGGTCCTGATCCTTTCGTGGCTTCGCCACTCGTGACTTGGAGCATCCAACCTTTGGACTTTTACCTTGCGAACCTCTGAGTTCACGAGATCCTTATTCACGAGGGCTTAACCCTCATCTATCTCCCTATAGATCTAACGACTGTCGGGTTTTCTAGCTAAGATATGATGGTTCAGATCGGTCTCGATGCCGTGCCCTTTCCCACTACTCCTTGGACATGGAAAAACCAATGGTCCAGATGTTCTCATGGACCCTGGGGGTCTACGATTCTAATTTCCTCGCTATTCACGAAGATAGAGGAAAAAGGGTTAAGGCAATTCCCTCCCTTGTTTATTCCTGCGATTTAATGGTAGTGAATGACCGCAGATCCCCTGACAGGATCTCATCCGTTGATCAATACTTATTCCTATGCTGCTACTTCGGGATGCTAAGAGGGTCATTCCCCTTCATACAGGGTTGTCAAGGCTTGCACATTCAAGTCCTTTTTCCGGGTTCTTGGTAAACTTTTCTAAGGAGGGAATCTCCGTGAAGAGGTCTATTCCGGGGTATTCCTGGATACAGATAAGGGAAACAAATTCCCGAGAACGGACTGGAGATCTGACTTGGTTCAACTTATGCATAATTAGATTCATTTATCAACATAAGCCAAGCGTGATTTTTCTGTTATAAGCATATACAACTACTAATACTGATCAAAATACCACACAGACCTTATTATAATGAAAACATTCACAGTTTCACAGCTTATGAGCATAATTATCAGAATACATATATTTTCCAGATACCAGAGGAAAAACACTTATCAGAAATAACACTAGGGTTAAGCAACTGCTGAGAGGGGTGCTCGTTTCCACCCAACCGTAGGCTCAGCGACTCCCAACAGATTTACCACTAGCCACCCCCGAGCGGAGACCACGATGCTGTTGAGACTGCGTCTCCCTATCTGCCAGTGACCAGGAGCAAAGGTTGCAATCCTTCCTCTCTGCTATCACTCACTCTGTGTAATGCCAGAGTTCCCCTCACATCTGACCCTCAATCGCTTCTGCCATACGCCTTATCCTCTCGCGAGGTTGCGTGTGGCACGATTACCCTCGCGCCGATCATGCCTGACGACTCTACGGATGGGCAGTTCACCATCCCATCCCGCATCAAGCCATCCGCCTACCAGTCTGCGAGCCATTAAATTTCAGGGCCAACGAACCGCTTTTGGTTCTCCGGGCTAGTGGAGTCCAAATACAGTATTTTTTTCTTGGTGGAAGTTAACGCCACCTTTTCAGGTGCCTTCCACCGCCATCATGGTCTCTTTTTCTGCACATCCCCTCATCAACAGTCCTGCAATAATTTACGAATGTTATTCACATTCATTGACCTCTTCCTCAAGGTCCATTTACATCACATATTCACATTTATGAGTTTTCCATAGTTCTTGTCCAGTCCAATTATATTTACAAGCTGGGGGAAAATAGGGTGTTACACATTTTGTCTTATAGTTGAGTATCACCTCATGTGATTCCAACCAGTCCATACTGATCATGACATCATAAGAACCTAAGGTTGTGATGTATAGGTATTCAAGTGCGCAACATACCGAAGTAGCTCCATAAAATGGGCCTTGTACTCGGGCATCGTACGACTGCCCTATTGCAAGGTGTTGAACTCGTTGAGTTGACGCTCAATGAATTCCTTAGACATATACCTCTCCTGGAACCGTCCCTCGAACAGTTCACATGACATGTCTTCGACTGCCATGTTCAATTGCGGCAGGAGCTTCTTCCACCATAGAAGAGAACTTCCCTTCAGTTGAAAGACTTCCATGCAAACCTTCATGTTAGAGGTTTCATTGTGAAGTGCAAGAAAATCACCATATTCTCCAACCATGCCTTGGCGACTATGCCGTCCGGGGTACCAAATAACTTGGGAGATTTTACCTTCTCGAGTTCGCAGTGAAAACCACCAGTACCTACCGGAGCATGCGGTGGTCCCTTAGGGGGTGCCTATGCCCTAGCCTCATTTCTATCCAAACGGTTGATCAATGCCTCAGACATCTGCTGAAAGGACTTCATTAGCCCAACCACATCACCCATAGTTATTTGTTCCTTCCTGACAACCTGTTCATCTCCCTGGGGGTTAGATCCCTCAGGCGTTGATGCTACTAGAGGCATCGTGCTTCCTCCCCTAGCACCACGTCATGAATCTCTACAGTGTCATCTAACCATGCTTATCGCATGGGCAAGTTAAAGTTTTAATTAGCGCTAGGTTAATACTCAAGGGTTTACTGCATTGGAAAGCATGACAATCCACAGTTGCAGGGTTGAACCCGCTCTAATACCATATGTAATGACTACAAATGACACAAGCAAGTGCAATTTTTTTTTTTGTTGAAGCAGGAAGGCAACAATGATGATAGTTAAACAACACAACTTGACGACGAACAAAATGCACACAGATTAGGCAACATACAACAACGACTCAACACACTAGCACATCATGCAACTGGATGAAACATGCGATAGTCAATAGATAGATAGAAATGACTACCTACCTGACACAAATAAGACAACGCCTACAAGCTAAAGGAAAACATCAACAACTTGACACAGTGGCTTCGACAAATAGGAACTAGAAACCTCTACGTTGCGCAAAACCCAACACCTTAAGGCGTTACAAAACCAAGTACAAACAATCATTACCACGAACAACCGCCCACATCGAGAAGCACAAACTTCATACATGTTATCATTCACCTCTATCCATCAGGGCGCACACTGATCCCCTTATTAGGAATCATGTCATCACCAGGCGATAGGCGTGACAGTAACCCTAACGCAACATAACATATCTAGACCAATAACCCAAGAAAAATCCAACGCGCTAGGAGACCAAATTAACTGACAAAAATACTTGAAGACTATACCCAAGCACCTAAGAAACAAGTCGACAAGACGCAAGGTGACATCAGTGAATTTAAATTGCGCAACTAGCTGAAGGGTTCCTTGTTTCCTACAAGGCAACAGGGGTGGTAAACAACTATGACCAACCACCATTTATAATTCGACTTAAGGCACAAGGTGCATAGTAACCAAATAAATGTTAAACTATTAATCGTTTTAGCTAATAAACTATTAAACCCTCAACCATTAATCTTGCGCAAGCTATTAACTATTACGCCAATAAACTGTAAATCAATAATTGTTAATCATTATGTCTATGTGCGAAGGAGTGAACTATTATCATTGCAATTAATCCGATAATCTATTACCCAAGCAATTAAGCCATTATTCTATTACCATCACAACATTTAATATATTGTGGCAGAAGTCAAAAGATGCAGAGTTTAATCATAAGAGAAAATCGCAGAGATACTCATCCACAAGGTGGGCGCAAGGATTAGAGATCAATCAGAAAATAAAAATGCAGAGATAAGCAAGGGATAAATAGCTGGGAAAAATTTATCATTCACTTATTATCCATCCATAGGAAAGCAAGGTATTTGAATCTATAGGTCTTTAAACACTGGAGTGATGACCATCGAGTCGACTCCTGGCTGACTTCTCAGGCACAAAATAATAACTAAAGGGATAAGGGACAAAAGATCAAAACAAAAATTCTTCTTCGTAATAATCAATAAAAACAATGCAGAGAAGTCATTGCAATCAAAAGTTGGGTTCGCCAAGGGAAATGAATTCAGAAATCAACAAGCAAGAGGGTTACAATTACCGTAGGAAAGCAGGTGCAAAAAAGCTGATGAAAATGAAATATTCAACCGAGCACAAAAAATAACATGTGTAAATTAAATTTCATTGCAAATAACAACTTTAACAGGCGTACCTTATCCAAACACAAATTCTCCGTAGTTGTTGTACCGCGTGCGCTCTGTCCAACTCCCACTTTCCAACCGATGTGACCTCACCGATACCTCCCAACCAATGCTAGGGGTACTCTTCTTCCCCCTGAGCCCCCCGAACTGCAAAGGGGCCACACACACAATACCAAAGAACTACTAGCACCCAACTAAGTTAGGCATTCAAATTTTTCTTTATGCTTCCCCTTTTCTTTAAGTTTCCCCTTTTTCCTTAAGTTTCCTATTTCTTTTAAGTTTCTCTCTTTTTATTTTTTAACTAAAAATCAATTTAACAAGTGTAGATGAAACAACCGTTTACCCTTTTTCTTCTTTAATTAAAAATGAATCTAGCAAGTGTAGATAAAACAACCATTTACCCTCTTTTCTTTTTAACTAAAGATTAAATTAGTAAAAGTAGATAAGAACAACCATTTCCCTTTTTAAAATTTTAATCCTCCATTATAATTTTGACTTTAATAATAAATTTGAATTTTTTACCCCCCTTCTTGTTACATGTTTATTTATTATTATTATTTTTTGACCACATGTTCTACTTAGACCCAGGTTTAATTTCAATAGGCTGGACGACATTTTCATTAGGGAAAAATTGTTTTTAAATCTTACTTATCACATCATTCATTTTAGGGCTGACTAGGTTTATTCACTTACCAGTTAAAATCACGACGTGCCCTTCAAGATGCACTAGGATCTCCAAGGGTGCCACTTGCCTCTTTCTGTTTTCCTTGTGCGACGTTCCCTTCAAGACACACTACATACTACAAGGTTGCGACTCCCCTCTTTTAGTTTTCCTTGCACGACATGCCCTTCAGGACACACTACGTGCTCCAAGGGTGCCACTCGCCTCTTGACTGAATTTGGTAGACATCAAAAACCCGTGGAGTCAATACTCCGCTAGGTGATCTTATGGGAGGCTAAGGGCCTCTAAGGAATAAGGCCCGAACCTTATTGCGTGCCCCTTAGAATCGTCGTGAGCGAATGTCATAGTTTTCCCTCACGACATCATGGGTCTTCTCGAACTAGGTAATCGTTAACCTACAATTTGAGCCACAACGAGAGTGCTAGTAGGATGTGGTAGGGCTGCTGCCACACCTCTCCCTCAAAGTCTCTGGTTGTCCTGCATGACCCCTCTACTCCACATGTGAGTCTGGTCGGCAAGCTATTGTCATGCTACATCCATCAACAAATCATGTCAGCAATAACAATCAATCATCATAACATCTAATCATATGTACATATGTTACATCAACAATATTCAACCCAATAGTCCACTCCCTGACTTTATCCAGAGTCCAAGGGGTTTCATCGATGCCTCTGCATCCTCAAGGTCCAAAGTCCTGCACACTCAGGAGAACCCAGTCAATCGCACCTGTCTATGTAAGACAACCAAATAACATATAATGAAATCCATAATATCTCATAATCATAATCAAACGACCAATTGTATAATAATCCGAATCACTTGCAAGCAAGTGTCCTCAAAGAATAAGTTTGCTCGGTGCGCGCAAGAGCAAGATGTTACACATAAATATAAAAAGCGGTCGGACGTGCTTGAAAGTAGGGTTGCAAGGGATACAGAGGAGAGGTGAGCGCCCGACAACCAAATTATATGTCTATATATATATATATATATATGAATGTTTTTATAAACAATTTTTTATTATAAAAGTGCTAAGGTGANGCGGTCAGACGGGTTTCAAAATAGGGTTACAGGGGATTCTTAGGAGAGATGAGGGCGCAACGATCAAATTGTATGTCTCAGAACTTTTGACTGCAAAAGGTGTAAAACGGAAGAGGGCGTGATGGGGCAGTCCAACGACTGGTTTGTATATTTGCAGAATTTTGGGTGCTGTTTGCAGGTCTTGGGACAATGGAAGAGAAATATTGAGCCTTCCTGTCCGGGAATCCCCAATCGAAAAAGTGGCTAAGTATGGAATATGGAAACGGTTGGTTGGACTCGTTTTCGCTAATATATTGAAATTTGTAATAAATATCCCATTACCTGGCAAGATATTTTATGCATGTATATCGCGTAATTCCGGGTTCTGTTTGCAGATCGCGGAACAATGCAAGGGAAATCTTGAACTCGCTTGTCCAGGAACCCGCAAGCGAAAAATTCGGTAAATATGGAATAGGGAAACAGTCGGTGGAATTCGTTTTCGCTAATATATTGATATTTGTAATAGATATCCCATTACCTGACAGGATATTTTCTGCATGTTTTTGGACAAGTTGTGTAGGGAAAATTATTATGACTGTCTCCTTGAGGCATGGTGAGATATTAACATTAAACCTTAGTTATTGCATACTTGGAAAGAAGTGCGAAGGTGGTGGGCACAGGAAACAACGATTAGGAATTGGATATTTCATGAACCCGCCAACCCGATGATTTGCAAAAGAGATTTGAAGAAATGGCCAAGTATGGAAAGTGAAAGGACGGGCTTCAAAATGGGGTGACAATAGTTCCACAGGAGACGTGAGGACCCGACGGTCAAATTGTAGGTCTCAAAACTTTTGAGTGAAAACTGTGTAACACATAAGAGGGTATGATCTAGGAGTCCGTCAGTAAATTTGTATATCGTAGAAGTCAGGGTGCTATTTGCAGGTCACAGAACAATGGAAGTGAAATATAGAGCTTGCCTGCCTGCCCAGGAATCCGTGATCAGAAAAGTGGCTAGGTATGGAATGGGGAAGTGGTTGGTCGAAGTGGCGATGTAAAATCATGAGTGAAAATGTGAACCCGTGAGTCCACCAACCTGCACAGTTAGACATTTCAGAAAAAAACGATTAAGTAACTAGACAGAGAAAGTAGAGGGGAAAGAGAAATGAGAATTTGGTTAAGTATAGAAGAGGGGAAAGAAGGGCTAATATATTCAAATATGTAATAGATATCCCATTTCCTGGTAAGATCTTTTCTACATGTTTTTAGAGAAGTTGTATACTTATTGCATATACTTGGAAATAATTGTGAAGGTGGCAAGCACATGAAACAACGACCAGGAATTGGAAATTTCCTGAACCCGCCAACCCGATGATCCACGAAAGAGATTACAAGAAATGACCAAGTGTGGAAAGCGGTTGGATGGGCTTCAAAATAGGGTGACAAGGGTTCCCGAGGAGACGTGAGGCCCCGACGATCAAATTGTATGTATAAGAACTTTTGAGTGCAAAATGTGTAACACAGAAGAGGGTATGATGTGGGAGTCGGGAAGTCAATTTGTATATCGTGGAATCCGAGGTGTTGTTTACAGGTCAAGGAACAATGGAAGTACAGTCTGCCTGTCCGGGAGCCCGCAAGAGAAAAATTTGGTAAGTATGGAATAGGGAAACGGTCAGTGGGATTCATTTTCGCTAATTTATTGATATTTGTAATAGATATTCCATTACTTGGAAGGATATTTTATGCATGTTTCTGGACTAGTTGTGTAGGGAAAATTAGTATGCCTGTCTCTTGGAGGCATGGTGAAATGTTAGCATTAAACCTTAGTTATTGCATACTTGGAAAGAAGTGCAAAGGTGACAGGCATAGGAAACAACGATTAGGAATTGGAGATTTCGTGAATCCGCCAACCCGACGATCCATGAAAGAGATTCCAAGAAATGGCCAAGTATGGAAATAAGACACACATGCTTAAAAATGGGGTGACAATAGTTCCCCAGGAGACTTGAGGACCCGAAGGTCAAATTGCAGGTCTCAGAACTTTGGAGTGCAAAATGTCTATCATGGAAGAGGGTATGATGTGGGAGTTTGATAATAAATTTGTATATCACGGAAGTCCGGGTGCTGTTTGTAGGTCATAGAACAATTGAAGTGCATTATAGAGTCCGCTTGCCCGAGAATCCGTGATCGGAAAAGTGGCTAGGTATGGAATGGGAAGTAGTCGATTAGAGTCGCGATATAAAAACATGAGTGCAAATGTGAACCAGTGAGTCCGCCAACCCGTGCAGTTAGACATTTTCGAAAAAATGACTAAGTAACCAGAAAGAGAAAGTAGAGAGGAAAAAGAAACGAGAATTTGGTTAAGTATAGAAGAGGGAAAAGAAGGGCTAATATATTCAAATCTGTAATAGATATCCCATTTCCCGACAATATATTTTTTGTATGTTTCTGGAGAAGTTGTATACTTATTGCATATACTTGGAAAAAAGTCTAAAGGTGGCAGGCACAAGAAACAATGACTAGGAATTGGAAATTTCTTGAACCCGCCAACCCGACAATCTGCGAAAGAAATTCCAAGAAATGGCCAAGTGTGGAAAGCGGTTGGACGAACTTCAAAATAGGGTGACAAGGGTTCCCGAGGAGACATGAGGCCCTGACGGTCAAACTGTATGTATTAGAACTTTGGAGTGCAAAATGTGTAACACACAAGAGGGGATGATGTCAGAGTCCATACGTGAATTTGTATATCAGAGAAGTCGAAGTGCTATTTCAAGTCACGAAACAATGGAAGTGAAATTTAGAGACCGCCTGGGCGGGAACCCATGATCGAAAAAGTGGCTAGGTATGGAAAGGGGAAGCACTCAGTCAGAATCGCGATATAAAAGCATGAATAAAAATGCGAACTTGTGAATCCGCCAACCCGCGCAACAAGACATTTTCGGAAAAAAATGACTAAGTAACCAGAAAGAGAAACTACAGGGGAAAAATAAAGGGGGATTTGGTTAAGTATAGACAAGGGAAGAGAAGGGGATAAAAGAGTGGGAAAATAGAAAAGCGGAGGGCAATTTTTGTAAGTAGGAATTGGTCTTAAACAAGACCCATTGTTGCAAAACCATCATTTTATAGTCCAATATTTTATCCACTTACTCGTTTTCTATTGTGCTTGTACCATTAAAAAGGGTGTGAGCAAATGCTTTGTTGAAGATTTGTTTTTATTGCAACTTGTGGGAGTAATTGTGTTCTTGATACATTCTTCCATGACTTTGACATATTAACTTAAGTTTTAAACTTCTTGCATGATGGGTTGTTAGCATTAAAGCTTAATAATTGCATGTCTAGAAACAACAATGACGATCTTGAATTTTAATATTGTAGTTGATTTCATAGTCCCATTTGACTACAACCACCATAGATCAATTTTTTTTTTTATTCGCGAAGAAGAAATTTGGTAATTTCATTAATAAAATAAAAAAGTGCTCAAATAGAGGCCAGGGGATGGACAACTAATAAAATGTTTCCTTTTGGAGTAAAGGAATCAAGGAAGTGAAAGGAAAATAAGAAATCATTTGTTCAGCAAGGTTGATATGAAAATGAAATTTCTAGGGCGGGGCCCCGACTACCGCATCGTGAATTAGTGTTGCTATGTTCTATCTGCATTATGAATATAATTGAATGTTGGTTTGAAATTGTCCGAAATTCATTTTTGTTTCCATAGAAGCCTGATGGAATCGACACAATGCATTGACATATAATTGTTAAATTCTCCATATTAGATCAAATTACTTGAGCCAATACAATATTCAAGAACTACGAGACTATCGAACCATGCTAATGAGAAGAGGTGTTAAATCCAACAAAGAAGAAACAACCAATATTCCAAGGAATTTTTTGTAATAGCAAATCGATAAAAAAAAAATACCGGGCAGTGTATATCTATCCATAGAAATTGGACTGAGTTCTTTAAACCAAAACATTGAACATATTTTTCATAAATATAGGTACATGATCTACAAAAAAAAAGAAAAAAAGAAACATGCATACAATTCTGTGTTGTTCCTCTAGTGGGACAACATACATGAGCCATCAAGATGCTCTTCAACATGAATACAAAACTCATTACCATGTTTTTTTTAGGAAGTCCTTGCAGTCTTCTCCTTGGAAGGTTAATGTTCGCTGTCACAATCTCAATATATTGCGGAAGACCTTTGGCGACAAAGAAACATGAGAGTGGTTCCACAGTGGAATAATTCCTTGGCTTGAAGTAGGTGAACAACACTCCTTCTCTTGACGCTGGCGACCTGGAGACATTGCAAGGCACCACTGAATTGTTCAAATAACAGAGAAAGGGCCCCGACGAGAAGAGTTTCCAATCAACGTTTGCCACTACGAAGAGCACGACATCCAAAAACATCACTCCAATGACCCATCCCAACAAGAACGCAACCTAGAAATTTTCAAACGCAGGAGGATATAAGAACCCATCCTCACGGTAAAATTGATAGTTCTCACAAGCTTCTCGTGAGGAAGAAGACAAAAAATGATGTAGGGAAAGCATAAGAGCCTGAAACTAAAAGTTAGGACACACGAAGAGACCACCTCCTCACAGTCGAAGACTTCAGGGACACAGCCTGTACGAGCAATTCGAGAGGTCAAATTAATTCCTTCTGGGTGGGAGGGGACCAAGAGACCCCCTCCTTACAGGAAAAGACTTCAGGGACACATGTTGCACGAGCAATTCCAGAGGCCCAAATTAGTCCATTCTGGGTAGAAGGAGATGAGTAGTAGGAATATGACTTGCACCAATTGGAGTTTTGGTCCTCATCCCCTAAGATGTTAATTGTATATCCAAATAATAGGAGAGTGGTCCCACAATTGAATAATTATTTGGCTTGAAATATATCTCTAGGATCATCAAGAGACCATTTCCTTACAATGAAATACTTCTTCCCAGAACAGACTAATTTGGACCTCTGGAATTCCTACTCTCGAGCTAAAAAGCGGCTATTGCATTCAACGTTAGTTTCTTTTCTGAAACCCCTTCCTTTGGTCTTGTCAGGGCCGCCATCGCCGAGTCGAGAAGTGCCCCTCGGTATGGTTGATTTCAATTTGGGCACAGGAGTGGGAACAATGTATGCATTGCCATCATCCATTGCCGTATCATCGCCCATCAAATCATCTTCTTCCAGCTCGAAATCGACCGCATCAACCTCTGTGCCAGCCATCAATGCAGGCGTGCAGGCTGTCTGAGCAGGAGGGGTTGCCTTGGAATTATTTGGATTGAAATATATCTCTCGATGCACCAAGGGACCATCTCCTTTTTTTCTCCTAAGCAGAGGGAGATGAGTACTAAGAATATGCCTTGGAGCACTAGAACTTCTGGTCATCATGCTCGAAGGTGTTTACTGTATCTGGATAGAACTGCTGTTGAACTACTGCCATAAGTTAACGAGAATGTCCATTTTCTCCAGGTGATGTTTGAAATGAACATTCAGAAGGGATAATATAACCCACCCACAAATCTTGGTTTAATGCGTATCAATGGGAGATCTCCTCAAGCCTTTCGTTGATCAATGACAATCTCCATGGTTCATGCATAATGAGTTGTTACCATTAAATATTACTAATTGCATATTTAGAAAAAAGTGTGGTGATGGCGAAGAGCGATTAAGGATTAGATATTTCGTGAAGGCGCCAACTGGATGATGCGCAAAACATATTGCATGATGCTTGAAATGAACACTTGGAAAGGATAACACAACCCTCCACAAATCTTGGTTTAATTTTTATTAATGACAAATCTGCTCCAGCCTTTCGGACATTAATGACAATCTTAATGGTTCCTGCACGATGAGATATTAACATTAAAGATTAATAATTGCATATCTAGAAAGAAGTGCGAAGGTGGCGGGGATGGAGAAGAGCGATTAAGCATTACACATTTTGTCGACCCACGAACCCACGAAAGAGATTCCAAGAAATGACCAAGTATGGAAAGCAGTCGATCAGGCTTCAAAATAGGGTCACAAGTTATACTCAGGATACGTGAGGGGCCGATGGTCAAATTGTATGTCTCCAAAATTTTGAATGCAAAATGTGTAACACGAAACATGGCACAATGATAGATTTCGATGGTCAATTTGTATATTGTGGAATTTCAGGTGTCGTTTGTAGGGCGCGAAACAATGGAAGTGCAATGTTGAGCAAGCCTGACCAAGAACCGATGATGGAAATAATGGTGCCAAGTATGTAATGGGTAAGAAGTTAGTCAGACTTGTGATATAAAAGCATGAGACATAATCATAACATGGCATATTGACGGGCTTGAAAATAGGACCACAAGTTCTACTCAGGAGACGTGAGGGCTCGATGGTCAAGTTGTATGTATCCCAACTTTTGATTGCAATTTACTAACACGAAACAAGGGACAATGACAGAATTCAATGGTCAATTTGTATATTGCGGAACTTCGGGTGCTGTATATAAAAGCATGAGACATTCAAAAAAATGACTAAGTAGCCAGAAAGGGAAAGTAAACGAGAAAAAGAAAGGGGAATTTGATTGTCAATTTGTAGATCGGGGAAGTCCGGGTGCTGTTTGCAGGCGACAGAACAATGGAAACACAATGTTGAGCCCACCTACCCGGGAACCTGCGATCCAAAAAGTTTGTTGAATATGGAACAGGGAAGCGGTCGGTTGGACTCGTGATATAAAATTATCAGTGGAAATCTGAACACGTGAATCCGCCAACCCGCGCACCTAGAAATTTTCCGAAAAACAACTAAGTAAACAGAAAGGGAAAGCAGAGGGAAAAAAAAAGGGGATGACAATTTTTGGAAGCGGGAATTGGTGTAAGAAATCCCCATTGATGGTCTTAACAATAACTATGAAGTGCATTAAATAGGTGATCAGGATTTTCAATCAAGGAATAGATAAAGCGATCCATGTTTATAGTTTCCAAGATGTGTTTGCATAAGAGAAGCATCGAAAAGCCACAAGAAAATCAATTTTGGGATGTTTAAGTAAAATTATTTTACTGTCAACTTCACCGTAAGTATAACAACGACGAATTTGAATTTTAAGACGAATTTGAATTTGAATTTTTTGTGGTTGATATGATAGTTCCATTGGAATTCACATAGTATATATCCTTTTATTTCAAAATATTCCTGGAGATTATTTTTGCTAAGTTCATCGATAAAGGAAAAGTGCTAAAACGAGCCACATACTACATTTGCGTCAAAAATATTATATTAAAAGGCAAAGCAGGTCTTGTATATTCTTTAAGATGATAGAAAAACCGCCAAGATCCTGAATGTATCATTAATTTTCCAGAACGAAGCATACAACCAAGAGCCAAGTAAACACCAAATGTATTGAAAGTCGAGGCACAAAGCAACACATGAACACAAAAGGTGCCAAGTGAGATCCCACAAGGGTCCATAGAGCAGTACACATCGACCTATGCATCAAACAATTTGATATAAAAAAAAACACACATGGCATTGGTTTTCTCTTACATCTGGTATATGTTCCCATGAGAAAATAACCGGGGCCATGAGATATGAACAAAATTCTGCCAAACACAATACAACACAAAACCAACGGAGCTTGGACATTGTATCCCATCTATAAACAAACCCCCAAATGGGGAACACGAAACTTGCTAATTACTATTTTACTATGAAGCAAGATCACTATGGACATTTGCTTCTGATAGTGCCATGTTCTATCACTACCAGTTTTAACAATGCCAAATTTCTAATATTATTGGAAATGCCTGATGGTTCCGCCCAGAGGAAAAAGCCATTTTGACTGTTCCAAGGATGGGACTGATTTATTCACAGTTGGATACTTTGTATGGGGTTTGTCCTCATGCTTTCCATTTCTGGACTGAACAATCTTATGCGCTTGTACATCATCAATAAATGCACCTGTCTATATGAATTCCAATGCCCGAACTCCCCAATCTCTATAGGGAGTTATAAATATCTCAAGCTCATGCTTCAACCCATGTTGAGCCCATTTTTTTCAATTAGGGCACTGAGAAAATGCAGATATCCTACCATAAAAGTATAATTGGAGGCTTTTTTTTTTTTTTATTTGGGTACCCAAAAAATGCATAAATCCTGCCATGGCTATATAGTTGGAAAACATTTTCCAATTTGGGCACCCAAAAAAGTGCAGACTCCTCCAAAAAATCTACAGCTAGCCATCATTTTTTTTTCATTTGGACACCCCAACAAATATGCAAAATTCTTACTGGGAGATGCAAAAAAACATCAAAATAACAACAACAACAATTTGATTTATAGTTAGTTTCTCCTTGTTTTTTCAAGTGCACAAAAGAGACAAAATCTCTAGAAAGAAAATTTTACAGCCATAGATGTAAACTCTGAAGAACTTGAGTCCCACGAACATTCATTTGGGTATTGAAGAAAAATTACAGATACAAATGAGATTTTTTCGTTTCCTGCCAAAGCTTGATATGATTTTTTTTTTCCAGTCGATATGCAGTATTGCATTGTCCTCATTTAAGGTAAATTTGCTATGGACTCGAAAGTTACGCAACATGTAGACACTGTTTGCCTTTTTTTGTAGGTATACTTCATATGGAAATTCTGCTAACCCAAGAAGCACATCTTGTAACATAGGCTGTCTAATTGTACAATGTACGATTGTGTTGCCCACGGTTCAGATGGAAACATTGAGGCAATGTCTATATATGTAAGGGCATTTTTTACTGCATCGTAGACAATCAATTGTACCATCATTTATGAAAGCGGAGGCAGAAGCAGGAGAGTTGCATTTGGCACATACAGGATTGAATTGGGTCGAGTACGAATTCACTGCAACCAAAACACCCTAAACCTGGGCACGTGAGCATAACAATTAATATATTGAACAATATAACATACAACAACACACAAAAAAAAGAAAAACTGCAGAAAATTGGTGAAGGCAATTTGTATGAGCAACGCGAGGATGAAATTGTAGATGTATACACACAACAGTTGTAGAGCTAGTTAGTTTCTTGAGATCCTGTACTATGTCTGCTCACAATTCTGTTACAAATGTTGCTTGGGTTGTGCGAAATATCCTTTCTTTAACATCTCTTTTCTTTGTTATATTTTTGAAGAACATAAGTGGAAATTTCCCTTTATGCAATTGTTGTTCCATTGAGGAAAACAAATTTGAATAGGTGTCGAACAATTGCAGCTGCAACATGGAACATTGCAATAATTGTGTAACATAACTGATATACATGGACATGTGAAATTAAAGGACAAATCTGGATATGGAGAACAATACCATTTCCTTGTCATTGTCTGACTCTCCATATTTTATATGGAGAATGTGTTGCAAGCGAAGTTCTCTCGCGAGTGTGACAATTGCACCAATGGTTCCGATTGGGTAAGTGTCATTGCTTTGTGCAAGTTGGCTGATTGTTGTGTCCGGGACGAAACAATATTCTGAACAAATTACAAGAATTTTTTCCACAATACTTGTTTTGTTGAGCGATATAATCCAGTCACAATCACCATGGTCATATACTGTTTTGGGCAATATATTAAAATTTGTAATGGATATCCCATTACCTAGCAATATCTTTTCTGCATGTTTCTGGACAAGTTGTGTGGGAATAGTCAGTGTGACTGTCATCAGGGCTTCGTTGTCTGTCATGTCANTGTTGCTTGGGTTGTGCGAAATATCCTTTCTTTAACATCTCTTTTCTTTGTTATATTTTTGAAGAACATAAGTGGAAATTTCCCTTTATGCAATTGTTGTTCCATTGAGGAAAACAAATTTGAATAGGTGTCGAACAATTGCAGCTGCAACATGGAACATTGCAATAATTGTGTAACATAACTGATATACATGGACATGTGAAATTAAAGGACAAATCTGGATATGGAGAACAATACCATTTCCTTGTCATTGTCTGACTCTCCATATTTTATATGGAGAATGTGTTGCAAGCGAAGTTCTCTCGCGAGTGTGACAATTGCACCAATGGTTCCGATTGGGTAAGTGTCATTGCTTTGTGCAAGTTGGCTGATTGTTGTGTCCGGGACGAAACAATATTCTGAACAAATTACAAGAATTTTTTCCACAATACTTGTTTTGTTGAGCGATATAATCCAGTCACAATCACCATGGTCATATACTGTTTTGGGCAATATATTAAAATTTGTAATGGATATCCCATTACCTAGCAATATCTTTTCTGCATGTTTCTGGACAAGTTGTGTGGGAATAGTCAGTGTGACTGTCATCAGGGCTTCGTTGTCTGTCATGTCATCACGTATAATGGATCTAGTTTTGTTTGCCTTGTCCAAGTAGGTGTTATAGACGACCATTATGTCCTTGACAAACACTTGTCCAGTTCGACGACTGTTCAAGCCCTCTATTGATAGTATTTTGGGTGTTATAAGTTTATACCTGGTGACATTTTTTGAACAGGAAAATTAATGTGAATGTTAGTCTGCATTATTTTTTTGTTTTATTTTTTCTTGGAATAAATGTACAAGTAGATGCACAACTTGGATGAAGTATGGAGCCAGAGTTTTGCAGCCAGCCTCTTAGTCCACGAAACTTGCATTATGTTCGGCGTCTCACTTGTGCTCGTTGATACTTCTTGTGAACTACAAAGTATGTGTGGCAGATGACATCAACATATTTATCATGGAATAGATAAATAAATAGCTCAGGATATTTGTTTGGTAAACAAATGAGGAACACAATGTATGAATCTTTACCTTTGGCCTTGTCGGTCTGTTGATGTTTGCGACGATTGACTGCTCATGGCCATGTCACTAGTCCAACTTTTTCTAATGCAAGCATGTGTAGATGAACATCGGAAGGACTAAATAAGCACATGCATTGTATATTGTCCATAATTGTTATGAATGTCACATACAGGGTCGAAGTATATGGAATACGAAATAGGGTGTCAAGAGATACTCAGGAAACATGAGGACCCGATGGTCAAATTGTATGCCTCAGATTTTTTGATTGCAAAAATGTGTAACAGGGAATAGGGCATGATGGGGGGGTATGATGGCCAATCTGTATATCACGGAACCTCTGAAGCTAGAGGCACAATCTTGAACTTGCCAACCCGGGAACCCGCGATCGAAAAAGCGACTAAGTATGGAATGAGGAAATCGTCGGTCGGAGTCATGATATAGAAGCATGAGTATAAATGTGAACCCATGAGTCCACCAACCCGCACACCTAGAAATTTTCGGAAAGACGACTAAGCAAAGAAACCAGAAAGCGAAATTAGAGGAGAAAAAAGAAGGCGAATTCGGTTAGGTATAGAAGAGGGTAAAAAAATGATAATAGAAAGTGGGAAAATCAGAAATGGGGAGGGAAAGTTTTGGAAGAGGGAAGTCTCAACAAAGGCCCATTGTTTCCAAATCATTGTTTTCTAGTCCAATATTATATGCACCCACCTATTTTGTGTGTTTGATTTACTAGCACAATTGGTATACCTTTTCAAAGATTGTACTTCAACCCCCTCTGTTGTGGCATATAAGAATTCATATTCCTGTCCAACTAATCTGTTTCTTTCAATGTAGCAACGTCGAACACACAGTGGACATGAAGGTAAGTTAGTATGCATAAAGATATGTAAAAAAAAAGAAATACAGTTCCATTTATTTCAATGTAGCAGGAAAGAGAATACAATTCACATGAGGATAAGTTACTATGTAGAAACATATGTAGTATCTACATACAGTAAATTAGGTGCAAAGCAGTAGAACAAGAAGAACAAATATACAGACAATAAATGAAATACTAAACAATGGAATATGAAATAAGAGTAGAAGCATGCACCTTTGTATCTACTCTTCTACATTTGCGGCAAAGAGTCCATCGTCTTCTCCAACTATTTTGTTTGTTTAAATGTAGCAATGCAAAAAAATACAACGGACATGGAGGTAAGTTGGTATGCAGGAAGACATGTAAAAAAATAAACAGAGTTCGATGTATTTCAATGTAGCGGCACAGAGAATACAAAGGACATGAAGATAAGTTATTATGTAGGAAGATACACAATATCTACATACAATAAATTAGGTGAACACATATATAGACAATAAATGAAATACAAAACAATGGAATATGAAATAACAATACAAGCATGCACCTTTGTATCTCCTCTTCTAGATTTGCGGTAAAGACTCCTTCGTCTTCTCCAGTTATTCTGTTTGTTTCAATGTGGGAACACACAAAATACAATGAACATGAATGGAAGCTGGTATGCAGGGGAAAACAAGTAATATGTACATACAATAAATGAGAATCAAAGGAATAGAATAAAAGATAGTTAGAAACATGAACCTTTGCTTTTCTTAATCCATGGTTGTAATTATATAGAGTTTTTCCTGCCCAAAATATATTACAAGCCAAAAAATATTAAGAAATTGCATGGCCATAGCTAAATGATTTTGGTTTTGTGCAACAAAGTATCCATACATGCTTTGAGACATGAAATATAATTTTGCAATATCTTTGATGTACATTTCATATTTCAAGTACAAGACAAATTGTATCATGGTCAGACCAGTCTGTGTACATGATAAAGAGGCTGTATTGTGATATGGACACATTTCACCATATATGGTTAATAAGTGCATTTTGCACATGTTTTATCTTAACAAAAAGACAACGAACATTGTAATTGCACATGTAGTTGTCCAATTAATTGTTATGCCACTATTTTGTATCATGTCAACACTGAAGTATCCTAGAATGATAATGGTTTCGTCCAAATGTAAATGGTGTGATGCATTTGAGAACACATTCATTATGCTATAAATGTTGCACGCCAAGCAACACATAAACTGAATATTGCAATTTGCAATCCACAGAACACCACTCTTGCTAGCACCATCTCAGTATCCTTTTCTTCTACAAGAACATTTTGCAAAGGCATGTAGGTATGGTTCAGAGCTAGGAAAAAAAATGGAGCAAAATTTAAGAGTAGGATAGGCGGTCACTGGACAGGCGTCAGATCTCGACTTCGCCAGACACGACAAATGACAGAACCGTAGGTCCACTTGCGGGTGAAGGACCTGAACACCGCAAAGTGAAAAAAAAAGAAGCTTCAACTGCCGGTGCAGGACCCCAACCTTACAAAGCCGAATCAAACAAAATAAAACAACAAGCAACAAACCAACGGGGAAGCACGAACAGGCCCAACTGCAGCCGCATGACCTCAAACTCGCAAACTTGAATCAAACAACAACAAACAACCAACCGACGAACCAACAAACCAGTGAACAAGCAACAACCACTGAACCAATAAACACCATATGTATCTCCAATGATTACCAAATTGCATCCCAAGCACAAAAGGAACCCGAAACATATGACGAGCATGTCAGTGGAAATAATCAAACATTCTTACTTGCAAACTGCAAACAATAAACAAGAAAGAACGAATAGAAATGAAATTATGGCATCGAAACTTACTCCGCAACGATGAACGAAAGAAACACATGTCGAATTATGGGTGCAGGACTTGAACCTCACAAAGTAAAAAAAAACAGCTCCAATTGCGGATGCAGGACTCCAACCCTGCAAAGTTGAAGTAAACAAAAGCAAGCAACAAGCACCAACAGGTCCAACCGTAGGTGCATGTCCTCAACCTTGAAAAGTTGAACCAAACAACAACAAGCAACAACCGACGAACCAACAAACAAGAAGCACCCACCGAACCAGTAAACAATATATGTATCTTCAACGATGACCAAATTGCATTCCAAGCATAGAAGAAGTATGAAACATACAATGGCTATGCAATTGGCGGTAGACAACAATATTGTCCAAATTCACTGCAACATTGTATGGAAAAATTTGAGGAAAAAATGTACTGTGAGAAGCCTATTTAGGTAAACATTTAAGGCTGTTTAAGGGCCTCACAGTATGCAAACATTTAAGCTGTGAGGCCTATTCAAGTACCTCAAAAAAAGTGTCAATGCTCTAAACCTTCGGTATGTACACATTTCAATACACATAGAAATAATAAAAACATTAAAAAACAATGTCGATGCTCATAACTTTTGGTATGTAAACATTTCAGTAAAAATGCAATAAAAATTAAAAAAGAGCGTCTAAGCTCAAAAATTTCGATATCTAAACATTTACAACATTGTGAACAACGAAGATGGCAATAAGA
>SNQJ01S0042674.1:13482-50769 GCA_010110895.2 Picea sitchensis
CAATATTATCATAATCAATCTTATCATAGTAATCACCTTCTATCTCAAGCCACTGACATTCATTTGACACATAATACTCATAATGCCTAAGCTTTATAATAAGAGGTGCAGCGATAAAAATTGATCTCTCAAAGGCTTTCGACAGGGTAAACTGGTTTTATATTCCCATGTTGTTAATTCATCTTGGATTTGGAGTAGCTTTTACAAATTGGATTATGGCATGTTTATCCTCAGTATCCTTCTCTCTCTTGATCAAAGGCTTAGCCACCCCTTTTTTCAAAGTGGAAAGGGGGATTTGACAAGGTTGCCCCCTATCTCCACTTATTTTTCTTCTGGTCGCGGAGTGTCTTAGTCGTTACTTAATCGAAGCCAAGTCTGTTGGCAGCTTCAGAGGCATCAAAATTTCCCAGGGATTATACATCTCTCACTTACTCTTTGTGGATGACATATTAATTTTATGTGATGGCTCGAGACAGGATATTGGAAAACTGTGCGAAGGACTTCTACTCTTCAAACAAGGCACTGGCATGGAAATCAATGCACAAAAGTCAAGTATCACTTTCTCTTCGTTGGATGAAGAGGAAACACAATACATTGTGAAGAGACTTCCCTTTCAAGTCTTTGTTCTTGATGAAGGGTTGAAACACATCGGTTTTCAATTGAAACCAAATGACTATAGGAAGACCAATTCGCGGTGTCTTATAGCCAAACTGGAAAAAAAGGTTTAAATGTTGGAGCCATCGATGGCTTTCTAGGGCTGGGCAGTTAGTCCTAGTAAAGTTGGTATTAGAAGCTATTCTGGTTTACTGGATATATTTAGCCTAGATTCCCAAAGGCATTATGGAGAAGATGAGTAAATTATGCTTTACATATCTATGGCAGGGCAATAAGGACGAAAAAGGTTTACCCTTGGTAAGATGAGATTGGCTTGCAAATCCAAAGGCCCTCAGTGGCTGGGGTCTGAAGAATATTTTCTTCTTCTCTAAAGCTCTTGCAGCAAAATGATCTTGACGACTAATAAAGACTTCTAGTCTTTGGACCTAGGCAATCCATCAGAAATATATTGCTCCACTATCAATTTTAGATTGGGTTCGATCTTTAAACAAGTCTTCAACGGTGATTTCTATTATTTGGAAGGCTTTGATTAAGGATTTTGATCTAGTAGGGACGGGATTGGTGTGGAGAGTGGGTTCTAGACGCTTGGTGCATCTTGTCCTGGATCCTTGGCCCAGGTCCCAACTTGGACATATCTTGCCTAAGGGATTAAGGCAAAGACTGACATCAGGAGGCTTCTTCCATCTAGCACAGGTGGGCGATCCTCTCACTTCAAACATGTGGCACCAAGGATGGATGGCGGGGCATAGGCTTGGACTCTTAGAGGAAGACTTTCTTTATTGGAACAGATACACACATAACCTACGGAAAGCCTCGATACGTCTGGTTGATAGAGACGATGAATTACTTTGGGACGATGTAGGGGATGGCGAATACACTCCCCGCTCTGGATATTTAAATTTAACAACGGATCTTCACCAACGAGAACCTCTTTGGTGGTGGTGTAAGATATGGAAACAGTCTTGTCCAACGAAGGGGAAAATTTTAATTTGGTTGATTCTGGCAAATAAAATTCCCACCTAGGACAACCTACAAAGGCGCCTCTTTTTCGGGCCAGGTCATTGTGCTCTCTGCAAATCACACTTAGAAACAGTGGACCATCTTTTCTTACATTGTCCTTTTGTCAGGGAAGTCTGGGCTTTTGCAATGGAATTGATGACCACTCTCTCGGACTAGCAAGGCAATACCTTTGAATTGGCCTTAAAGGCATGTTTGATGGGTCGTGGACAAGAGGAACTTCGGGCCTTCCCTTTCATTATCGTCTAGGGGATCTAGATCTCCCGAAATGGTCACATCTTCTAGGAAGAAAACTTTTCAGCAGAAAGGGTAGAGGTCAAAAGTATTGGGATTTACAAATCCTTTTCCAGCTCCGGTGGGGGTACTGTGGCGCGCCCAAGGGATGTCAGGGAGGAGACCTCGATTTAAGTATCCCGTGGGCTTACTTCAATGGAGCCTCCCCATTTGATCAAATAAATTGTGGGGGGGGTGGTTGCCTCTATCTCTCACAATCACATTACTTTTTTCTTAAAGCGGGATTGGGGGTTGGCACAAATAATTACTCTGAACTCTTGGCCTTACAACTACTCTTACTCTTTGCAATTGAGAAGGGATGCAGAGCTTTACAAGTCTTTGGCAATTCTTTAGTTATCATAAACTGGGCTAATGGGATACAAAGATGTCAAATTTCTCGCTTGCTTCCTTTGCTAGAGGATGTACTATGTATCAAAAGTTTATTTGACAATATCTCTTTTTCTCATATTTACAAGGAAATGAATCAAATGGCAAACAAACTTTCCAAGGAAGCCACAATTAGACTTTGGTCTATGGCACGTTACCGAACACACTCTCGATGGATCACAAGGATACTACCATCGACCCTTCCATGAAAGACAGGACAATTGACTATGGGAACTAGAATACCTCTCATGAGAGGAGACTCTATATTTGGACGAGCTATTATTACTTTTTGATGTATGGAAGGAATGCATATAATTATGGAACTATTTTAGAAGACTACTGAAATTTTGGGAACAAAATTGATTAACATAACTTGTAAGTGATGTATGTATATGCATCTATGGGAGATAAATAGTTTTTTCTTTATGCTAAAAAATATGCATACAGTTAAGTATTAATTGGTTCATATTTGTATATGTAATCTTGTTATACCATAATGAAATTATGATCTTTTTGTGAGGGAAAAAGAAAAAAAAATAATATAGGATGTACTATGTATCAAAAGTTTATTTCATACCATTCTTTTTTCTCATATTTACAAGGAAATGAATCAAATGGCAAACAAACTTTCCAAGGAAGCCACAATTAGACTTTGGTCTATGGCACGTTACAGAACACACTCTCGATGGATCACAAGGATACTACCATCGACCCTTCCATGAAAGACATGACAATTGACTATGGGAACTAGAATACCTCTCATGAGAGGAGACTCTATATTTGGACGAGCTATTATTACTTTTTGATGTATGGAAGGAATGCATATAATTATGGAACTATTTTAGAAGACTACTAAAATTTTGGGAACAAAATTGATTAACATAACTTGTAAGTGATGTATGTATATGCATCTATGGGAGATAAATAGTTTTTTCTTTATGCTAAAAAATATGCATACAGTTAAGTATTAATTGGTTCATATTTGTATATGTAATCTTGTTATACAAATTACAATGAAATTCATGATCTTTTGTGGAGGGAAAAGAAAAAAATAATATATATATATATATATATATATATATATATATATATATATATATAATTTTAATATCTTTAATATATTTGATGATCAACTTCTCTAATTTTATTTTTAATGTGCATAACTTTTACTAACAAATTAAAATATATAATTAATTGAAACATAATATTAAATTAATAAAATATTACTTTAAAAATTAAAAATACTAAATATACACTTTACACTTTGTTAAAATTTAATAAAAGTAAAATTAATGTTTTTTTATTATTAAAAAAAATTAATATATATTTTATAAACCAAATTTAATATATATTTTATAAACCCAAATGATTTAAGTAAATATTATTTTTTATTTCAATTATACAAATATTATTCAAGTCAAGCATAAATGGATACAGCTAGAGGAAACACGTCATGGATTTCTTTGTAAACTCATGGACAGATGGTGATTAGAATTGAAAAATATTTTTCACTCAAAATATATCAAAATATATCAAGACAAAGACAAAATATAGCAAAACATTTAAAGTTAATAGAGATCCAAAAGATCTAGGTATGAATTTTAAAGTAGTTTTTAGGATTTATAAATTTATCCTTTCTGATTAAAAAATATATGCAAGATATCTACTTAATTGAAAATATATATATTGAAGATATTTATTCTTCTATTCAATTGTGGGCATTGAGATATAATTTAGTTTAATTTAATTATTGAGATATAATTTAGTTTAATTTAATTTTTGATTACTCTTTATTATTGGCGAGTGCGAGTGTAAGTCCACCTCCAAAGCTATGAGAGAATAGACATTGAGAGAATCTTGCACTCAAGATTAGAGTTTCACCAATTTACACTAAAAATTAACAATTTTAGATCATTTTTATTCTTTATTACCTTCTTTTTTAACATTTTATTATTCTTAAAGGCACAATTCAAAACAAATATGTTCCTGGCTCTAGAAATGCTCTTAACCTATGACTGCCTAGTGGCCAAAATCTATAAATTTAAACATTAAAAGCCACAACTTTCCCCCATTTAAATTTACAGTAAAAAAAATAACAACTTTAGGCTATTTTTATTCTTTATTACCCACTTTTTTAACATTATATTATTCTTAAAGGCACAATTCAGAACAAATGTGTTGTTGACTGTAGAAATGCTCATAAATCTATGACTACCTGGTAGACAAAATCTATAAACTTAAACATTAAAAACCACAGCTTCGGCAACCTGCAAGGTGCCCTCTGGTTTTGACTCCCCAAAATACAAATCTATAACCTACCAACCCTTCTAAAAGCATTGTCTTTCTCCTACAACCAACCCATGTGTTGAAGCCATTCACCCCTCTTTGATTTTTGTTGCCAAATGTGAGAAACCAACCTTAGATGGGAAGTAAGAGACATCCAAGAGGTTTTAATCAATTATGGTATCCCTCCAGTTTGAACCAATTAGAGATACAATTGTGGAGATGGGTTCTTCATTGACCCAGTTTTTTTAAATGAAGAAATATTGGTTTATTGCAAAACAAAGAATCAATTATGTGATCCCTCTAGATTGAACCAACTAGAGATACATGTGAGGGGATGGGTTCCTCATTAGCCCAATTGTTTTAAATGAAGAAATACCAACTTATTGCAAAACAAAGCATCAAGCATGATACAAGGAGCACAATCTAAAGACCATTATGAAAGGAGAAAACTATGTAGGGTTTTGATAATGAAGCCCTTGCCTTTGCTCTTTTTTTTTTGTATAGGTGTACTTGTTATTGTTAGGTTCAAGGTTTGTAAGTTTGAGGAATGAGGTGATATCCTTAATGTATTCCCAACACAAGTCTTTTATAGAGAAAGCTTCTCTCTTTTTCAAGAATGACAGGACTAGGTTGAATCCCCCTACTGTGATTCAATGGGAGGATTCACAATCAGTTGATTTGGGTAACACAAAGATTCAACATATATTTTTAGGAATTTGTTAGGGATGTAAATGTTGATAATGGATGAAAAATGTCATAAGGAGATTAGAGGGAATTTGGTCAAAATCTGAAATTCATGGATTCGAGATTAAACTAATTCAAAGAGTAAGGGCTTCTACATTTTGAACAGTGCCTCAAAGCCACCTCTAGAACTAGGCTCTTATTATTTCTCTAGACAAATAAATACACGTCATAAACTTGAAAAGTACCAACTAATTTGAGTTAAAACAAGAAATAATATCATCATTAAATTCAATAATATTTTATTTTATTATGAATTATTTCAAATACTTGAAGTTTAAAGCAATGGGCAAGGAAAAAGGGAAACAAAACTATATAGGGATCAAAGAATCATAAAAGGGGATTATTTGGTGGATTAAAATACATGGTCAACTTATTTGAATAGAGATGGTTAGAGATTAAGAGTGAATATTTTGGCTTAATTTTTAGTCCCTGCCGAAGGCGTAGAGGGACTATAATGATCGATAAATCGTTGACTTCATATTAACTTGCCCTTTAACTATAATTTTTTGCACAATCTGTATTGTTAGAACTAGAGAATAGAAAGCATTATTTTTTATAGCGATAAAAAAAAAATATTTGGCATCATGTCATTGGAGAATAGATTCGAAGTCTTATTGTCATCTTTGTTATTCCCAATGTTCGAAATGTTCATATATCCAAAGTTTTGACTATAGTCCCTGTCGAAGGCGTAGAGGGACTATAGCGATCGATAAATCGTTGACTTCATATTAACTTGCCCTTTGACTATAATTTTTTGCACAATTTGTATTGTTAGAACTAGAGAATAGAAAGCATTAATATTTATAGCGATAAAAAATAATTATTTGTCATCATGTCATTGGAGAATAGATTGCAAGTCTTATTGCCAGCTTCGCTATTCCCAATGTTCGAAATGTTCATATATCCAAAGTTTTGAGCATGGACGCTCTTTTTGATTTTTTTTATTTTTATTTAAATGTTTACATAACCAAAGTTTTGAGCATTGACACTCTTTTTGAGGTACCTAAATAGGTCTGACAACTTAAATGTTCACATAGCGCGAGGCCCTTAAAAAGGCATGACATCCTTAAATGTTTACAATCTTGCAGTGAATTTGGGAAATATTGTTGTCCACCACCACTCGCATAGTCATCATATGTTTCATATTTCTTCTATGTTTGGAATGCAATTTAGTCATCATTGAAGATACATATATTCTTTATTGGTTCACTGGTTGTTGCTTGCTCACTGATTCATTCATTTTTTCTTATTGTTGTTTGGTTCAACTTTGCATGGTTGAAGTCATGCACCTGCAGTTGGACCTGTTGGTTTGTTGCCTGTTGCTTGCTCTTGTTTGCTTCAACTTTGCAAGGTTGTAGTCCTGCACCCGCAATTGGAGTTGTTGTTGCACTTTCCAGGGTTGAATTCATGCACTCGCAATTGGACCTACGATTCTGTCATTCATCATTGACGAGTAAGTATGAATACCATCGTTTCATTTGTCTTCATTGTCTATTGTTTACTGTTTGCAGTGTGCAAGTAGGAATGTTTAGGTATTTATTCATCTTTATTGTCCTTCAGACTTTCCATAGAGGTTGGCATATCTTTTCCTCCTGCTCTTAAATTTTCCTCGAATGTTTTCCCCAAACTCTGCACCATGTTCATGCCAATATCATCTGCACAACTTCGACTGTCATTTTTTCTAGCATTACAAATCCCTGTCCTTTGCCTTATGTGACGAAGTGGAAATCTAACGCCTCAATTGAGTAAGGAAATTATTTAGCCTTCCCACCTTGCCCGGGAATGAGTACCTACTGTTACCCATGATTTTGGTCATCACGATGGTGTATTAATGATGGTGTACTCAGTCTCTTCATAAGAACTTTCTCCTGAGAAAAGTTACTTTCATCTCTTCCCAGAAAACTCATTTTTGAAGAGGGTTCGCAGGCTACTAGTATCCCAGGATGCGAGAATGCCTGATTCTTGCAGGCTGCCTTAAGTTGGGGTGAAAACTTCTCACACTGTGTTGAATAGCCAGGGTGCGAACTCGTCCTAAAGCATGGAAAAAGATGAATTCTCGATGTTTCTAGAAGGGAATCTTCTAGAAGAATGGGTTGGCATTCGAATGGTTATCCTTGTACTGGATTCCCTGATATTTTCGGATCATTCTTATCCAAGTAACTATCTCATTCTCTCCTATATATTGAGGGAATTCTCATAGAAAAGGTTAAGCAAGATTCATTGGAGAATTGGTGAAAGAATTGTGTGAAGGACTTAGCTTGAATAACAGCTTGGAGACTCAAGCAAGTCTATCAAGAGGATTTGATCTTCTTCATGCAAGGATTGAGAAAGTGTGTGTGTTGGAGCCAAGAGCCATCGAAAGGAAGCTTGCGACATCAAGGTTATCAAGTTGTAATCTTTACTTTCAATTAATATGATACAGTGGCATGTCCCTTTCCCATAAAGCTATTCTCACTTTATTGTGTAATTCCTTGATCATACACATAAGTTGACAGTTGAATCTATTTTGCTATCTTCACTTTGGTTGGTTTGTGTTGTCTTGGTCTTGACCTCACGAGAGCACCGGAGCGAAGCGGGAGCAACAAAGACCCTAGGAAGCGATACTAAGGTATGTTACTTGTTCTTTCCTACTAGCTAATTCAATGGTCAAAACTTAGGGAAAGAGTCATGTCCTGTCTTGTTTTGTTCTAGATCCAGGTGGATCTAGGGAGATATGTTAGTGTTTGCACCTACCGATTAGTCCGATAACACCTACCTATCCCCTATGGGAGTCGAACCTGTGTCTTTGACATGAAAAGACGATGTCAAGCTTGTTGTCTTTGCAAAATTTTCTTGTAGAAAAAAACTACAGGTAGGTGTAGAAGGACTAAGTATGATACAAAGGTAAACATTATCAGGAATTATTCATCTTTATCGGTGAAATATTTCAGTAAGTTATAAAAAAAAATTCCAGGACCTGGGATGCAACTCTTGGGTAGTTCAAGGACCTCTTGTTGCATTTTGCATGCGCAATTGGACCTACAATTCTGTCGTGCATGCTTGACGTGTAGGTTTCAATACCATACTTTCATTCGTGTGCGATGTTCATTGTTTGCTATTTGCAGTTTTCAAGTAAGCATGTTAAAGTATTTATACATCATTCTTATCCTGCAGACTTTCTATAGAGGTTGGCATATCTTTTCCTGTTGCTCCTAAATTTTCCTCCAATTTTTTCCCCGGGCTCTACACCATATGCATGTCAATGTCGTCTACACAACTTCGGCTGACATTTTTCCTAGCATTACAAATCCAGGTCCTTTTCCTTATGTGACGAAGTGGAAATCTAACACCTCAATTAAGTAAGGAAATTCTTTAGCCTTCCCACCTTGCCCTCGATGATATTTCCACCTTGCCCGGGAATGAGTACCTACATGCCTTTGCAAAATGTTCTTGCAGAAGAAAACTGCAAGTAGGTGTAGAAGGGCTAAATATGATAGAAAAGGTAACCAAGGTCCAACAAAATTGTGCATCATTGTCATGCATTATCCATCTTTATCGGTGACATATTTCAGTAAGTTATAAAGAGAAAGTTCGAAGACCTCAAATGCAAATCCTGGGTAAAGGATGAAGAGAAAACCCAAAATGAGTTGGGTCCAAACATTAATGTTGATTTTGGAGTATCCTTCCACATGGTAATTGGAACTCTTATAAGGGTTCAAACTTCCACTAGTTGCTAAGAAGACGAAAAAAAGATTGTTAAACCGTCAAATTTCTTTTCGCCAATGGGCTTGACACACAGAAAATTGTTAGGTTGGTCTTTTGCAATTTTCTAGGTAAATCTCTTCTATATAGTTTATAGAATGGGGAACTCTTATAAGGGTTTAGACTTCCAGTAGTTGCTGAGAAGATGAAAAAAATATTGTTAGACCGTCAAATTTCTTTTCATCGATGGGCTTGAGACACAGAAAATTGTTTGGGACAGTGTTTTTGTGATTTGTTAACTAAATACTGAATATTTGTACTAAGCAAATTGATACTATTGTTTTATTTGAATTATGTATTCTATATGGTTGAGCATTGGCTATACCTTTGTTTCTCTGTCATATTCTATAGCAACCACCGAGCATTGGATTTGAGATGAAAAAAGGTTGGAGGATACATAGCAAAGTTGGTATGCACTCCCAAACTTATACTTGTCTCTTTTTCTATTTCCATGTTATCTAAACATAACTAAGAAACATCTTGGAAATCAAAACTTAAAAGATGGAGCAAGCAATAGATGTTGAATGCTATCAAATAGATGCATAGTCCATTGTACATGACAACATTGACCAGGTATTGTGTAACAATGCCCTTTTTAGATTAGATCTATTTTTGTATACTACAGGAGATTGCCTCTTCGATGCATTTCAAGTTCTATTGCATTTTCGTTATTCCTCGTCTGAGCTGCGCAATGGATTGATATATCATTTATTGGCTCGTTTAGAAAATGGCAACATTGAGGCATTAGATTCGTATCAATACGAATTGGCATCTGATTTTCTTTACCAGTTGCATGGAATACATGATGTCAGTACGTATCTTTCAAAGATGTGGTTCTCTGCATTTGCAACCATGCCTCCACATGAGAGAGGACTTTGGGGAGATACATTATGTATAAGGTGGCTAGCCAAGTGGTTGAATATATCAATTGGAATTTGGTCATTAACAAGAAAAATAAGATATCTACTATTCAACCAAACTACATCTAGAGATCCATAATGCATCTTGTTCCATGATGTCAATCCTCTAAGTGTTCATTATGAACCACTACTCTATAAAAAAATATCCATATGCAATTTTGGAGGATCTGATATTCAGTTGTCCCTTATCTGCAAAGACCTTCAATCCCATTGGAATCGAATTATGCATCATATGAACTCTTATGGATTGCACATAGAAACAACTAGTAAATCTAATTGTGGAGATAGTATGTTCAATGCAATTTGCTATTTGATAGCAACAGAGTTTGATGTGCACTCACTGCGCCTTTACATTGTACAATCCTTTTGCAATGCAATTATAGGTGGCAGTCAACAGGCACTTGACTGTTTGCATGAACACCTTCTACCATATCTCATAGAAAGTATGCCAACAATTGGAAGTTGGCAACACTATCTTGTAAATATGGAAATGCCATATGAGAAGGGAAATATAGAGGGTGGGACATTTTGTTTGCATTGGATATCTTCCATATTCAGAGTAAATATCCGGGTCTGCTCAATCCTTTCAGACGGTATTGTGCATTTCTACTGTATTGGTTCAAACTACGATAACACAATTGAAATCCTATCGTTGGAAACAGATACACTACACATCCATTATCAACCTTTGATAAGAAATACTTCTAGTTCAAGATTAAATGTCCATGCCAACCAAACCACATCGAATCTACACAAGTGTTGCATGCTTTGTAATTACAATGAAACTCATCCCAAATGTGATCAGGTGATAGAGATCTTAAACAAAAAGCGTAGACTGACTTATCACAGCTTGAAAAAGGTCATATGTGAAAGACATAAATACATTACTGCACTTCCTTCTACAACTCTCAATTGTATGACCGATCATCCAGAGGTGGAAGGAAGCTTCAACAACAAACAGAAACTCACATATCACAACCTAAAAAAAATGTGTGTGCACAACACAATTGTGGTTACACACTTCCTACTGAACAGAAACAACACATGTCCTATGACAAACACCATCACCATTTGCATCATCTACATGGTGAGGAGGCAATGCCCGTAACAAATGTCGATTCCACCTTCAACATGGCTTGTCAACATGTGAAACTAGTTTCGAGTGGAAACCATAAGCTAACTTGTCAGATGTTGAAAAAACAGATACGTGGAAGAAACAGGTGCAGCTACATATCCCACAGTGGTCTTGGTACTTGTACATTGGATCAAACACTGCAGACTGCCATCATTGAAAACCAACGAACAATTGCTACGCCTCCTCGTCTAGGAAAAAGAGATGCAAAGCAAAGTGTCCTAAACAAATTAAAGACACTCCTTGCACTACATGTGCGATTTGTGAGGAATTGCATTTCACAAAGAACATTAAACCTTTCGCCCCTAACTTGCAAAAATAATACATCAGCTTGACACTAAATCATAGAACATTTTCCACTAGCAAAATTTGTCTTCCATGCAAAAGATTGCTTGAAAATGGAAAATCGCCACAATTTGCAACACCTGACCAAATAAGATGTAACAAACCACTACCATATGTAAGTACACTTACAGAACTTGAAGAGAAACTAGTGTCTCTACGAATTGCATTTGCACAGATCAGACCCTGGGGATATAAACGACCCCAAATCGGCTTAACAGGGTCGATTATTAACGTGCATTTCCAACTAGATGTTATTCAAAAAGTGTTGCCACAATCAATGAATGAAACAATGACAATTGTTGTAGCTCTCAAAAGACGTTTGGAATACAAGAATGCATACCAGATAGGTAAAGTGCGTGTACACATTGCCATGAGAGCATTAAAAGAATTATGTTCCAGGAGCTTGTACAAGGTGGAAAACATTTGTATAAATGAGAACTAGAACCATGTTCTTGAAGAAGGAAATGACAAATCTGCATAGACTTTCAAGACTACTACTGACTTTGATACAGGCGATGAATTAGAGAATGAAAGACCTACTGAAACATTGATACATGGATTCACTGACTCACAACGTATTCATGACCTACAAGACAAGATTTTGGAAATCACACCTGCTGAAAGGAAACGTCCACTTGGAATATTCAAGGAAAATTTTACAGAGGAAATGAACTTCTCAACACAGTTCTATGGCGATCCATGTTGCACTAACATCACAGAACGATTCAGCTACCAAAAAATAGTTCATTGGGAACTGCTACATTCAAGCGGTGACTTCTCCTATCACACAACAAATTTGTTTTTCAAAACAATGCGCATACTAATTCAGAAAGTGCTCTCTTGCATATGGGTCCGAATAAGAAAAGGTTAGCTGCGAGGAAGAAATTTATTGGCCAGAGATGTTAAGTACAAATAAAACCTAGAAAAAATCCTAAAAATTGATATTGGATACATAGATTTCAAAAACATTCGCATCTCTCTTGAATACTTGCAGCAAAACAAGAAAACTATATTTGCAATGATCCGACAATTGGGACCTCCAACTTTTTTCATCACATTCACAAGTGCAGAGCACCGCTGGGATCCGTTGGTGACTACAATGTCTGCATTGGATAGGAACAAGAAAAGGAAGAAACAAATTGAGACGTTGGAAAATGATGACATTGACTACCTCATGAGAAAAGACCCGGTGACATGTACTCATTACTATAGACATAGAATAAATGCTTTAAGGCAATTGATATGTCATGATGAAATGTTCTTTGGAAGAATATCGGACTATTATTTTGTAACTGAGTTCCAAAATAGAGGGAATGAACATGACCACGCACTATTGTGGATAGAGGATGCACCAATCTATGGAAATGACAACAACTTGCAAATCGATCAGTTTGTGGACAGATACATAACATGCAACATGGATCATTTGGATCAAGAACTTGTCAAAGTTCAGACATTACCATACAAGAAGCTATAAAAAATGAAAGAATTCACAGTGCAGATACAACTTCCCTATGTCGTCGATGAGAACAATAAGAATCATAGAACCAATTTCTTTAGAGGACAATGTTCTCATTGAGAAATCAAAATCTTTGTTCACATTTCTAGAACAACGATACTTCGATGACTTAATGAGCATTGAATACTTCTTGGTGGAACTAAATCTGACAGAAGATGAGTACATCCAAGTAATACAATCTACACTTAAGCAACCAACAATTTACCTTAAACAAAAACTTTCACATATTTGGAACAATGGTTTCTCCAAGGACATGCCAAATATGTGGAATGCAAATATAGATGCGCAATTTGTCCTCAATGCATATGTTGTGGCATCGTATTGTACCTTGTACATGACCAAAGTTGACAAATCTATGACAAGTGCATTCAGAAGAATACGCAGAGAACATGAAAAAGGTCACATTGACGCTATGCAAATTATACATACACTTGGAAATACATTGCTTAATCTTCAACAAACGTCTACTCATCAAGCAGTCCACATCACACTTTCCCTGCCTCTGAACTGTACTTCAAGTAAATGTGTCTTCATAAACACATCTCCACTTGACACACGCACATTCATGCTTAAACCACCATTCTTGCTAAAACAAGAGCCTGATAATTAAGAGGACGTGACATGTCGCTCTATTATTGATTACTACCTCCAGCATCCACCTCCCATTAAGCATATCTGCCTTGCAAAATTCATATCGCATTACAAAAAAAATGGTACACAAATATCAAAAATAAAAAAAACCAACTGTAATACACTTTGTCAAATACAACAAACACATTGACTATGAAAACTTTTGTAGAGAGAAATTGTTGTTGTATGTTCCAATTGATCAAAATGAAGACACATTAAAACATACCTTTGCTACATGGGAAGTTGCATATATTGTTTATGAGACTACAATGCAAATCAATGAGGCTAGATTTACATACAATGTCAACCCAGCATGGGGTGATTTAGAGAGTGCACTTGAAGAACTAGAAAACTCTGGAAATGTTGATGAGACATCAACAAAGCATAAAAAAACTAGAAATTTATGTGAATCCTATTACTTTCAAGCCGATTTTCCTCGTCCTCGAGCAACCACCATTGAAAAACATATCAATCTTGGGTTTAAAGTCACAGAACATCCTTTCTTTATTGAAAATGAAGAATACTATAGAGTTAGATGATTGTTGAATTGAGAACAACAAGCAATCCTAACGGATATTGCAATGAAGAAACGCTTAAACGTGCACACTCATGTGCACTTGTTGCTTACAAGCGAGGCGGGAACAGGGAAGACATTCACATCAAAAGAACTATTCCAAATTCTTATACTAATCTATGATTCAAACAGTTCGAGTGACCCTCTGAAACCAAAGGGACTGGTACTTGCATATACAGGAAAAGTTGCATATAATGCAGGTGGAACAACAGTCCACTCTGCATTGTTGATGCCTTTTAACAAGTCGCATTTTCTTCCACTCAACAAAGAAATGTTAGATACATTGTCAAAGCTTTATGACGAACTACAACTTGTCTTCATAGATGAGGCATCCTTGATTAGAAGTTGTTTCTTATATTCCATTGACAATCGATTGAGAAACATAAAACATGTCCAAACCAAATACTTTGGAAACCTTGATATGGTATTCTATGGGGCTCTTTACTGGGCACAACCCATACAAGATTCTCTCATATTTGAACAACCTATGGTCAACTTGCAAACAATGGCGCATGACTTTTGGAAAGACAACATAAAATGCTTTGAATTACATACTACAATGCGCCAGACAAATGAAAAAATTATTGCAATTCTAAATAGAATGTGAACAAACAACCAAACATCTAATGACTTAAAATATATCAATTCAAGTTGCATGTGACCTGCCCCAGTCGACCCAACCTTCCCTTACCTATTCTACAAGAATAAGGATGTTGCAACGCATAACAAGTATATGCTATCACTCATGCCTGGCAATGATATCATCATCAATTCAATTGATCTTGAAGAAGAAAACCATGGCAATGTCCCATCTCATCAACATACAACAACTTTCCCTTTGCAACTTGTCCTAAAATTAGACATGCTAGTTGAAATATATGCCTGCAACTATGATTCACAGGATGGCCTGGTGAATGGCGCAGATGGAATACTCAAACCTTATACCAAAACAGAAAAAGTTGATGTCCGTTGGATTAAGTTCCATGACTCGCATATTGGTCACCGACAAGCCAATAAGTTAGCTTATCTATATAATCCAAACACTTCATGTGAATGGACACCTATATTGTGAATATCAAAACCAATATCAACGTCAGCAAAGACAGGTCAACTGAAGATTCAAAAATAGTTTCCAATCCAACTTGCATGTGCACATACAATCCACAGATCACAAGGGCTAACACTTGATAGTGTTTCCTTCGACCCTGTTGGAATACGAATACATGGACTTGTATACACAACTTTGTCCCGTCTCAGAAACATAGAGTCCTTGTATTTGCTAAGCGCTCTTACACAAGGTAACTTCAAATTCAAACATAAAGTCGATACCGAGATGCAACACCTTCGGACTAGTGCAAAATGGCATCTACAATATGATTACCAATCCATACAAACAAATTCATCTGTATCAATTCTCTCACTTAACACGTGCAGCTTAAATGCACATATGAATGATATACTCAATGACTATGACACAATGCAATCTGATATTATGTGCTTGCAAGAAACATACATGGCATTATGCATGCAAAACAAACAATTTCCAAATCACAATTGCATATCAAGTTACATTACGCATGGAGTAATGATATTAGTAAAAAAACATATAACAATTTTGGATCATATGCATTTCAAAGAAAAAAATGTTGAGATGGTCCTAGCAAGAGTAATTTTATGTGGATTGCAAATTGCAATATTGAATCTCTATGTTGCTTCGCATGCAATGTTGCCCAACATAGTGAATGTTGTTTCAAATTCATTACTCCATTTACATTTAAACGGAACCATTATCATTGTAGGAGACTTCAATGTTGACATGCTACAAAATAGTGCCATAGCAAAAGAATTGGAAAACTACATGTGCAATTACAATTTCTGCTTTCTTTTGGATAAGATAAACCATGTACAAAACACACTTATTGACCATGTATGGCCAAATGTGCCCATTTCACAATACACCCTCTTTATCTTAGACACATATTGGTCCGACCATGATACAATTTGTCTTGTACTTGAATTATGAAATATACATCAAGCATATTACAAAATCATATTTCCATGTCTCAAAGCATATCTGAATACTTTGTTGCACAAAACCAAATCATTCAGCTAGGATCATCCAACTTTTTAATATTTTTTGGCTTGTAATAGATTTTGGCCATAAAATATTCTATATAACCACAACCATGGATCAAGAAAAACAAAGGTGCATCCTTTTAACTATACTTTTATTCTATTCTTTTGATTCTCATTTACTATATGTACATATTACTTGTTTTCGCTTACATACCAACTTACATTCATGTTCAATGTATTTTTTGCGTTCCCACATTGAAACAAACATAATAACTAGTCAAGACGAAGGACTCTTAACCATAAATGTAGAAGAAGACATACAAAGGTGCATGGTTCTACCCTTACTTTTTCATATTTCATTGTCTTCTACTTCATTTATTGTCTGTATATTTATTCTACTGGTTTGCACCTAATTTATTACATGTAGATACTACATATCTTCCTACATAATAACTTATCTTCATGTGAACTATATTTTATGTACTGATACATTGAAATAAGTAGAACTGTATTTATTTTTTTATATGTCTTTCTACATACCAACTTACCTTTATGTCCATTGTATTTTCTGCATTGTTACATTGAAAGAGATAGACTAATTGGACAATAGGATGAACTCATATATGCCACAGCAGAGGAAGCTGAAGTACAATCTTCGAAAAGGTATACCAATAATGTTACTAAATCAAACACACAAAACGAATGTGGATAAAATATTGGACTAGAAAATGATGATTTGGCAACAATGGGGCTTTGTTGAGAGTTCCCGTTTCCGAAAATTGCCCTCCCCTTTTCTGGTTTCCCACTCTCTTTTATCCCTTTTTTCACTTTTCTATACTTAACTGAATTCCCCTTTCTTTTTCTCCTCTACTTTCCCTTTCTGGTTATTTTACTTAGTCGTTTTTCCAAAAATGTTGTTTTTTTCTGAAAATGTCTAAGTACGTTGATTGGCGGACTCGCGGGTTCACATTTCCACTCATGCTTCTATATCATGAGTCCGACTTACCCCTTCACCAATCCATACTTAGTCACTTTTTCAATCACGGGTTCCCGGGCTGGCGGGCTCAAGATTGCCCTTCTATTGTTCTGTGTCCTGCAAACAGCACCCGCAGTTCTGCAATATACAAATTGACAATCGGAATCGCGGGCTGGCGGGCTGAAGATTGAGCTTATATTTTTCTGTGACCTACAAACAACACCTGGAGTTTCGTGATATACAGATTGACCACCAGACTCTCCCATCATGCCCTCTTCCGTGTTGCACATTTTCCACTCAAAATTTCCAAGACATACATTTTGATCGTCGGGCACTCATGTTTCCTGAGTATCCCTTGACACCCTACTTCATAATGGATCCCCTTGGAGCCTGTATGTGACATCGAGAACAATTATGAGCAATATACAATGCATATGCTTATTTATCCGTTGTCATGTTCACTGTACACATGTTTGCATCAAAAAAAGTTGGACAAGGGACATGGGCATGAGTAGTCAATCATCACAAACATCAACAGAACGACAAGGCCAAAGGTAAAGATTCATATATTATGCTCTTGCTATGTTTAGAAAACAAATTTCCTCAGTTATTTATTCATCTATGCCATGATATATATGTTGATGTCGTCTACAACACATGCTTTTTAGCTCACAAGAAGTATCGACAAGCACAAGTGAAATGCCCAACATAGTGCAAGTTCTGCAGACTAAGAGGTATGGTTACAAAACTCTAACCTACATACTTTATCTAAATTGTGCATTTACTTGTACATTTATGCAAAAAAAATAAAATAATAATAATACAAACCGCCATTCACATTACTTTTTCTGTTCAAAAATTGTCACAAGGTCTAAACTTATACCACCCAATATACTATCGATAGAAGGCTTGAATAGTCGCCAGACTGGACAAGTGTTCGGCGGGGACATAATGGTGGTGTATAGCACCAACTTAGACAAGGAAAACAAACCTAGATGCATTATGTGTGCTGACATCACAGACAACAAAGCCATGATGAAAGTTACACTGACTATCCCTATGCAACTTGTCCAGAAACATGCAGAAAAGATCTTGCCAAGTAATGGGATATACATTACAAATTTCAATATATTACCGAAAACAGTATATGATCGTGGTCATTTTGATCGGATTATACCGCTCAATGAAACAAGTATTGTGGAAAAAGTTCCCACGGTTTGTTCAGAATATCGTTTCGTACCAGACACAACAATTAGCCAACTTGCAGACAGCAAGGGCATTTACCCAATCAGAACCATTGGTGCAGTTGTCGCACTCACAAGAAAAGTTGGCTCGGAACACATTCTCCATATAAAAGATGGATACTCGGACAATAACAAGGCAATGGCACCGTTTTCCATACCCAATTTTGTCCTTTACTTTCACATGCTCATATATCTCAGTTATCTTACACAACTATTACATTGTTCCATGTTGCAACTACAATTGTTCGACACCTATTCAAATTTATTTTCTTCAGCAGAGCAACAATTGCATAAAGGATAATTTCCAATTATGCTCTTTAAAAATATAACAAAGAAAAGATATGTTAAAGAAAGGATCTTTTGCACAACCCAAGCATCATTTGTAACAGAATTGTGAACAAACATAATGCAGGATCTCAAGAAACTAACTAGCTCGACAATTGTTGTACGTATACATATACAATTCCATCCACACTTTGCACATAAAAATTGCCTTAAACAATTATTTGTAGCTTTTTTGTTGTGAACATATCTATTATATTGTTCAATATATTAAATACTATGCTCACGTGCACAGGTTGAGGGTGTTTTGGTTGCAGCAAATGCATACTCGACCCCCTTCGAGCCTGTATGTGCCAAATGCAACTCTCTTGCTTTTGCCTTTGCCTTCATAAACGGTGGCACAATTGATTGTGTATGATGCAATCAAAGATGCCTTTACATATATAGACATTGCCTCAACGCTGCCATCCATACCCTCAACAACACAATTGTACATTGTACACTCAGAGAACCTGTATTACAAGATGTGCTTCCTGGGTTAGCAGAATTACCATATGAAGTATACCTACAGAAAATGGAAAACATTGTCTACATGTTACGCGACTTTCGCGTCCATGGAAAATTTACATTAAATGAGGACAATGTCATACTGTATATCGGTTGAACCAGAAAAAAAAATTCCATATCATGCATTGACAATAAACGAAACAATTTGATCTGTCTATTGCCATGCCACCCAATCAACATATGAATAGAGTTTTTCAGTCCCATGAAAAAGTGAACTGGTAGCGCATAAGATTGTTGAGTCCAGGAATGAGAAGCATGAGGAAAGACCTCATACAAAGTACCCAACTGTGAATAAATCAGGTCCATCCTTTGAGCCGTCAAAATGGCTTGCTCCTCTGAACGAAACCATTAGGAATTTTCAATAATATTGCAAACTCCATCAAGTTAAACACTGACACTCTTTTCCAGAACTAGTAATGTTAGAACATTGTCAGGTCAACATGATCTTGGTTCATAGTAATATAAGAAGCAAATGTTCATACTGACCTTGGTTCATAGTAATATAGTAATCGACAAATTTCTTGGTGCCCATTTGGAGATTTGGTTATAGATGGGATACAATGCCCAATCTCCATTGATTTTTTTCCTCTCTTGTGTCTTCATCGTGTGCTTTCGTATTTTAGTTGAAGGTTCTCATGGGCCCAGTTTTTCAATTATGGCTGGATAATAGATTCAAGATCCTAGTGCTTTTTCTATGATCTTAAAGAATATATAACACTTGCCTTGCTTTTTAATGTAGGCTATGTGAAGCAAATGTAATATGTAGTTCATTTTAGCACTTTTACTTGATTGATGAAATTACCAAGATTCTTCTTCAGAAATATTTTGAAATAAAATGATATATGCTAGCTGAATTGAAATGGGACTATGGTAGTAACCACACAAAATTCAAATTCAAATTCATTGTTGTTATACTTACGGTAAAGTTGACAGTACAATAATTTGACTTGAACAACCCTCCATTCATTTTTTTGTAGCTTTTTGATGCTTTTCTTATGCAAATACATCCTGGAAAGTATAACTATGACTCACTTTCTTTATTCCTTGATTGAAGATCATGTACAACTATATAATGGAATTCATAGTTACTCTTAAGACCATCAATGGGGTTTTGTTACGACCAATTTCCACTTCTGAAAATTGCCCTCCCCTTTCTTTTTCCCCTCTACTTCCCCTTTCTGGTTACTTAGTCATTTTTTCGAAAATGTCTAAGTGCACAAGTTGGTAGGTTCCCGGCCAAGCAAGCTCAAAATTGTGATATACAAATTGACAACCAAATTCCCCTTTCTTTTTCCCCTCTACTTTCCCTCTCTGCTTACTTAGTCATTTTTTCCAAAAATGTGTCATGCTTTTATATCAGGACTACGACCGACTGCTTCCTCATGCCATACTTACCCCATTCCATACTTAGCCAGTTTTTAGATTGCCAGTTCCCGGACAGACGTTCTCAACATTACACTTCCATTGTTCTGCGACCTACAGACAATAGCCGGAGTTTCACGATATACAAATTGACCGTTGAAATCTGCCATTATGCATTGTTCCATGTTACACATTTTGCAGTCAAAAGATCTGAGACATACAATTTGACCGTCGGCACCTCGCGTCTCCTGAGTATAACTTGTGACCCTATTTCGAAGCCCGACCAACCGCTTTCATACTTTCCCATTTCTTGGAATCTCTTTCGCGGGTTGTCGAGTTGGCAGGTTCGTGAAATCTCCAATCCTTAATCGCTCTTCGCCTTCCCCGCCACCTTCGTACTTCCTTCTAAGTATGCAATTATTAAGCTTTACTTCTAACAGCTCATCATGTAGGAACCGTAAATATTGTCATTAATGAGCGAAAGGCTCGAGGAGATCTCCCATCAATACTCATTAAACCAAAATTTGCGGAGGGTTATATTATCCCTTCCGAGTGTTCATTTCAAACATCGTCGAATCTCTTTCGCGTGTTGTTGGGTTGGCTGGTTCACGAAATCTCCATTCCTTAATCGCTCTTTGTCATCCCTGACACCTTTGCACTTCTTTCTAAGTATGCAACTAGTAAGCTTTAATGGTAACATCTCCTTACGTAGGAACCGTAGAGATTGTCATTAATCAGCCAAAGGCTCTAGGAGATCTCCCATTGATACACATTAAACCAAGATCTGCGGAGGGTTATATTATCCCTTCCGAGTGTTCATTTCAAACATCATCTGGAGAAAAAAAAAAATCTCGTCAACTTATGGCAGCAGCTCGACAACAGTTTTGTAGAGATACAGTGAATACCTTTGGGCATGAGGACCAGAATTTCCAGTGGTCCAGGGCATATTCTTACTACTCATCCCCTTCCGCCCAAAAGGAAGTAATTTGGACGTCTGGAATTTCTTGTGCAGGCTATGTCCCTGAAGTCTTTGACTGTAAGGAGATGGTATCTTGGTGTGCCCAGAGATATATTTCAAGCCAAAGAATTATTCAATTGCAGGATCAGTCTCTTGTTTCTTTCTCACCTCAGGTCTTCCGCAAGATGTTGAAATTGCGCGAGCCAACATTCACCTTCAGAGGAGAAGACTGGAAGAAGTTCCTTAAAAAACATGATAATCTGTTTTGTGTGCATGTTGAAGAGCTTGTCGATGCCTTCTGCATGTTGTTGTACTAGATGAACAACACAGAATTGTGTGCATGTTCAATGCTTCAGTGCAAAGAACTGAATTCAATGTTTATGAATAAATATATATTACTCACTATTTTTCTTATAGATTTAGCATTAAAAAATTGCCTTAGAATCTTGGTTGGGGCTTCTTTGTCGGATTTAACACCTCTTCTCGTTTGCATGGTTTGATAGTCTCGTAATTCGTGAATATTGTATTGACTCAGGCAATTGAAGCAAATATTACGCATGTAACTATTATGTGACAATGCATTATCTGCATCACATGAGGCTTCTACGGAAACATAGATGAATTTCACACATAGTTTCAAACCAACATTCAATTCCATTCGTAATGTAGATAGAACATAGCAACACTAATTCATGATGCGGGAGTTTGGGCCCCACTCAAGAAGTTTTGTTCTCATCTCAACCTTGCTGAGCGAATGATCTCTTATTTCCCTCTCTCTTCCTTGATTTCTTCACTCGAGAAGAAAGCATAGTATTGGTTGTCCATCCCATGACGTCTATTTGACCACTTTTATTAATGAAATTGCCCAACTTATTTTTCGCAAATATTTTGAAAATAAATGATATATGCTAGCTGAAGTCAAATGCGGCTCTGATATCAACCACAAAATTAAAATTCAAGTTCGTCGTTGTTAAACTTACGATCAGGTTGATAGTACAATAAGTTTATTTCAACAACCCTCCATTGATTTATCTGTAGCTTTTCAATGCTTCTCTTATGCACACATCCTGGAAAGTATAACTATGACTCAATTTCTCTATTCTTTGATTGAAGAGCTTGTAGAGTTGTTTAATTGACTTCATAGTTATTGTTGCTCCTAAACTATGCACCTGAGTGCTAAAGGGCAGAGCCAGGCCACCGCAAGTGAAATAATAGAGGTGGAAACAGATAAGTGAAATAATAGAAGTAAAATCAGAAGGAAACAACAAACTATTCAATGAATAATCTGCTGCAAGAAGTTTACTACTTAAAATAATATCTCAAGGCATTAAACAATGTATCAAAAATACAATTACTCCCACAAGTTGCAATAAAAACAAATCTTCATCAAATCATTGGTTGACGCACCCCAGACACCTGAAATGACCAATAGCCCAATCTACCAAATCGACCTCCCTATTATTGGATTGACAAAGATGAATATTATGGGATCAGAGAATTGTTTTGTGCCAATATTGAATTGGAAATATTTGTTACTTGTTCTAGTTTTTTTAAGGCCTTATGACAGTAAGAATGAAAATTTATGCTAACCCACTGTTATCTACAAAAGCCAAACATCAATAGCACGTGTTAATCAACTATACATAGTTACGTCCAAAAATCGAGTTATAGTTTATATTTTCATTTGCTCACACCTTCTTTAATGATACAAACGCAATACAAAACGACTATGTGGATGAAATATTGGACTAGAAAATGATTTCGAAAATTGCCCTTCCCTTTTATGTTTTCCTACTCTCTTTTAGCCCTTCTTTTCCCTCTTCTATACTTGACTGAATTCCCCTTTCTTTTTCCCTTCTACTTTCTCTTTCTGGTTACTTGGTCGTTTTTCCGAAAATGTCCAAGTGCCCGGGTTGGCAGACTGACGGGCACATTTCCACCCATGCTTTTATATCACGACTCCAATCGACCGCTTCCCCATTCCATACTTGGCCACTTTTCCGATCGCAGGTTCCCGAGCAGGCGGGCTCAATATTGCACTTACATTGTCCTGTGACCTACAAACAACACCTAGAGTTCTGCCATATACAAATTGACTGTCGAATTCCCCCATCATGACATGTTCCATGTTACACGTTTTGCACTCAAAACTTCCGAGACATATAATTTGACAGTCGGGCCCTCACGTCTCCTGAGTAGCCCTTGTCACCCTATTTTGAAGCCCGACTGATCGCTTTCCATACTTGGCTATTTCTTGGAATTTCTTTCGCAGATCCTCGGGTTGGCCAATTCATGAAATCTCCAATCCTTAATCGCTCTTCCTCATGCACGCCACCTTCGCACTTCTTTCCAAGTATGAAAATAGTAAGCTTTAATGATAACAACTCATCGTGTTGGAACCATAGACATTGCCATTAATGAACAAAAGGCTCGAGGAGATAGTCACACCGACTATCCCTACACAACTTGTCCATAAACATGCAGAACTAGTAATGTTAAACCCTGATACTCTTTTCCAGAACTAGTAATATTAGAACATTGTCAGGTGAACGTGATCTTGATTCATAGTAATATCAGAAGGAAATGTTCATAGTGATCTTGGTTCATAGTAATATAGTAATCGGTGAATTTATTGATGCCCATTTGGGGATTTGCTTATAGATGGGATACAATGCCCAATATTTCATATTGTAGTTCAAGGTTCTCATAGGCCTGGTTTTTGGATTATCACGGGATCATAGATTCAGGATCTTAGCGATTTTTCTATGGTCTTACAAAATATACAAGAGTTGCTTTAATGTGAAGAAAATGTAATGTGAAGCAAATGTAATATGTAGTTCATTTGATCACTTTTACTTGATTAATGAAATTACCAAAATTATTCTTTGGAAATATTTTGAAAAAAAAAGGATATATGCTAGTTGAAGTGAAATAGGACTATCATATCAACCACACAAAATTAAAATTCAAGTTCGTCGTTGTTATACTTATGGTGAAGTTGACAGTACAATAATTCTAACCCACAATTATCTACCAACGCCAAACATCAATGGGGATTTGTTGACACCAATTCGCGCTTCTGAAAATTGCCCTCCCCTTTTCTATTTTCCCACTCTTTTATCTCTTTCTTTTCCCTCTTCTATTCTTGACCGAATTCCCCTTTCTTTATCTCCTCTACTTTCCCTTTCTGGTTACTTTACTTAGTAGTTTTTTCCGAAAATGTCTGATTGCGAGGGTTGGCGGACTCACGCGTTCACATCTCCACTCGTGCTTTTATATCACGTGTCTGACCGACTGCTTCCCCATTCCATACTTAGACACTTTTTTTATTGCGGGTTCCTGGGTAGGCGGGCTTAAGATTGAACTTCCATTGTTCCGCAACTTGCAAAAAACACCCAGAGTTTCGCAATATACAAATTGAGCGCTGGACTACCCCATCATGCATTGTTTCGTGTTACACATTTTGCACTCAAAATTTATGAGACATACAATTTGACCCTTGGACCCTCACCTCTCCCGAGTATCCCTTGTCACACTATTTTGAAGCCCGACCGATCACTTTCCATACTTAGTGATTCCTTGATCACTCTTCCCCCTCATCGTTACCTTCACACTTCTTTCTAAATATGAAATTAGTAAGCTTTAATGTTAACAACTCATCATGCAGAAACTGTAAAGGTTGTAATTAACGAGTGAAAGGGTCAAGGAGATCTCCCATTAATACGCATTAAACCAAGATTTGTGGAGGCTTATATTATCCCTTTCGACAGTTCATTTCAAACATCATGGAATGTCTTTCGTAGGTCGTGGGGTTGGCGGCTTCATGAAATCTACAATCTGTAATCGCTCTTTGTCATCCCCGCCACATTCGCACTTCTTTCTAAGTATGCAATGACTAAGCTTTAATGCTAACAACTCATCATGCAGGATCCGTAGATATTGTCATTAATATGTGAAAGGCTCGAGGAGATCTCCCATTCATACGCATTAAACCAAGATTTGTGGAGGCTTATATTATCCCTTCTGAGCGTTCATTTCAAACATCGTCTGGAGAAAACGGACGTTGTCGTCAACTTATGGCAACAGCTCAACATAAATTCTGTGGAGATACAGTGAACATCTTCAGGTGTGAGGACCAGAACTTCCACTAGTCCAGGGCATATTCTTACTACTCATCCCCTTTTGCCCAGAACGAAGTAATTTGGACCTCTAGAATTGCTTGTGTAGGTTGTTTCCTTGAAGTCTTTGACTGTAAGGAGGTGGTCTCTTGGTGTGCCGAGAGACATATTTCAAGCTAAAGAATTATTCCAATGCGGGACCACTCTCATGTTTCTTTGTCACCTCAGGATGTTGAGATTGTCGGAGCCCACATTGACCTTCAAAGGAGAAGACTACAAGGAGTTCCTAAAAAAACATGATAACGGGTTGGACCTCTTACCCGAATTCCTGGAAGACCCGACAACAATCCCTGAAGATATCACAAAGTTTCAAGTTAGTTCGTTTAGAAATCCATTACGAGAAATTGCCTGGTTGTTTACGAGGATAACGGGGTATGAATCCACAACAAGTGTTTCCCGTGTGATTCTTTATATTTTGTATTTCACGGTCAAGGAACAAGCCATTTTTTATTGGGGGAAGCTGATTTCCATTGAACTTTGTTCCCAATTGTCACGATTCAAGCAGAAGAAGAAATTTTATATGTCATCTTACTTTGTTTTCGCGATAGCTCATTGTTGTTCATTTCTAAAACTGTCTGTGTCCAATAAGGCAAACTGTGAATTCAACCCAGTAACCTTCTGGTACTAGGCCTTATGGAGGCACAAGGCCTCTCATTGTTTTTATGAGGTTTTTAATGACTTTGTCTCAGTTTTCAAAGATTTATTATTAGGAAAAGATGCTCCCCGGTGATTCGGATTTATGTAGGAACGCAACAGAATACACAAATATCTATGAATACAAAGATGCAGCAGAAATAACACTTCATTTCATTAATATCAAAGAACTTAAATTTGTTTACAAACAGAATATAATTAAACTAGCTAGGGCGCTAGTAGCTTATCTCTGAGAATAGATGTGGCAGCTACAGGCCCATGAACTTTGTGTTCCAATGAGGCTCGAAGGCATATCTATTATTGAGAAACAATGGAAACCCTAAACTTCCAAAAAACCTAACCCTAGGAGATGAAACGCCAGAATATGGGCCCCGTCAGGGTAAATTGGTACATCAATTTCTCGGGGTCGTAACTTTGGCATACTATCTTCGTTTGACGCATGTGATACATCGTTAGAAAGATCTATTTGAGGAATACATTAGTTGGTAGGAAATACATTGATATCATTCTACCAAGCCATGCCCCAAAAAAACGTCATTTAGGGCCTCAAAACAGCTCCGGAAGTTCAGGACCCGAAAAACTGCAAAAAATAGTAAATTGTGCTACAATTAAGGAAACTGAAAAACTAAAAGAAACAATGGTGGGGGTCCAAGTGGAATAGGTGAGTGGCCACATATATCCACCTGGATCATTCCTCCTCCCTTAGGAAGCAATGGTCCCCTCTGCATTGAGTTCTTCCATGAGATGAGGAAACTTCTATTGAACTTAGTCCCTGGTGAGCCACTTGCCCTGGTGAAGGAGTTGGCCTGCTTTGACAACTTGATATAGTTGGATCCTTTGCTAGAGGGTGTTCTTGATCTGTGTGTCCATAATCCGATCAGATGTGGCTTGTTCCATGCAGTCTGGGTTTAACTCTGTTGGTGTGAGTTTTTCTGCCATGTTGGATGTGTCTAGTAGAGGTGGGAAGCAAGGTCGAAGGCGGTCCACGTTGAACATTGGGTGGATACCAAGGAATGGTGGGATACTGAGCTCAAAGGGGTTGTCCCCTACATCCTTGGTGATAGTGTATGGCCCATATCAGAGCGGGCAAAGCTTGCAGTGGGGTCCAACGAGGTGCTCCTTCTGCAAATGTAGCCACACTTTGTCGCCCACCTAGAAGTTGTGTTGCACCCAATGTTGATCATGTCGCTACTTGTACTTAGCATTGGCTCTGTCCAATATGTCATGACCCTATTGGAGAATGTGTTGAATGCGCTCAACGAAGTTGTTCACCTTGGCAGCTTCAGACTGGACATGAGCCGAATCAGCCTGAGTAGCTGCAAATGGTATGGCTACGTCAATGGGACATAGTGGTTGGAATCCCAAACCCACTTGAAAGGGGTTGTGGTCGGTTGAGCTATGGAGGGACCAATTATAGCTATGTTGTACATAGGGGAGGCTATCATCCCATGTGCATGGATTCTTTGAGTTGTACATCTGCAAAATGTGTACGATCATCTTGTTGACGACCTCTGTCTAGCCATCAGTTTGGGGATGGAAAGTTGTGGACTTGGTGAGCTTGGTGTGCAGCATTGACCAGAGGCTGGACCAAAATGTACTGAGGAACATGTTGTCCCAATATGAGATGATAGATTGTGGGATCCCAAAGTGTACCCACACTCGTTCAAAGAAGAGTTTAGCAGTGGTTTCTGATGTGATATTCTTCTTGCAGGCCGCCATAATGGCCATCTTCGAGAATCTGTCGACAACCACAAAAAAACAGTCATTGCCATTCTTAGTATAAGGAAGGCCCGACATGTAATCCATGGAGATGGATTCCCAAGGTCAACTAGGGGTAGGCAAAAGAGTTTAGAGGCCTTGCTTCTTGATGGTCGCTTTAGCAATGACGCAGGTAGTGTAGGAGCTGATGTATTTCCCGACATCATGTCGAAGGTTTGGCCAATATGAATACTTTTGCAGTACTGCCATTGTTTTCTCGACCCCGAAATGCCCAACGACCTAACTATAGTGCGCTTCCCAAATCATCTTGGCACGCTCGCTTGAAGGAACACAAAGGTGTCCCAGGTGACATAGTAGTGCATCCTGGAGGTGAAAATTTGGAACTCGGTTACCCTCCAAGAGCGTCGTGTATGTGTGGCCGAAATTTGGATCGCTCTTGTAGAGAAGAGGTCAATCAGAAGTCTCGTGCCCACAAGAGTTGAGCATGGTGGTTATCGCCACGATCTGTGGTCGGCTGAGGCAGTTTGCAACATTATTGGTGCTACCCTTCTTGTACTTGATGTTCAAATGAAACTATTGAAGATATGTGGACCACTTCTAATGGCAATCGTTCTGCAACTTCCCTTGTGTCTGTATGAACTATAGGGATCGGTGGTTTGTGTGAATGATCATTTCCTTCCCCAAAATGTAATGCTTCAACTATCGACAAGCCTGCACAATGGAATACATTTCTTTGTCATAAGTGGGATACTTTCGGACTGTGTCGGACACCGTCGCACTATGATATGCCATTGGATGCCCCTGTTGAGTAAGAATTGCCCCAATAGCATAGTCAGAGGCATCTCTCGATCTCAAATGGTTGTTGCAAGTCTGGTAATGTGAGCACTGGGGCGGAACAGAGGCGATGTTTCAATTCTGCGAACGCCTTCTGCTGAGATTCCGACCAAAAGAATTTTGCTTTTGCTCCTCCTTTGGTGACTTGAATCAAGGGCCAAGTGATATGAGAGAATCCCAACACGAACCTGCGGTAGAAATTAAAAACACCCAGAAAGTTGTGAAGCTCTATTAGAGTGGTTGGGGCTAGCCAATCTTGGATGACTTGGATCTTGGTTGGATCCAAATGCACTCCACGCTAATCAATAATGTATCCCAGATACTGAACCTGTGTCATGCCAAAAGTACACTTCTCCAAATTGGCACACAACTTGTGTTTCTGCAGTGTTTGGAGGACATGTCGAATGTGGTGGAGGTTCTCTTCCCAAGTTTGGCTGAAGATCGGGATGTCATCCAAGTACACTACTACAAATGATTTGGTGAATGGCCGCAAGATGTCGTCCATTAGCCTCAAGAAGGTTGCAGGAGAATTCATCAACCCGAAAGGCATGACCAACCATTCGAAAAGGCCCTCCTTGGCTTTGAAGGCAGTCTTCCACTCATCAGACGGTTCGATTGGTACCTGGTCATACCCGAACTTCAAGTCGATCTTGTTGAAATAATTTGCCCCTTTGAGTTGGTCCAAAAGGTCATCAATCTGTGGGATTGGGTACCTATTCCATACGATGATCTTGTTTAGCGCCCGATAGTCAATACAGAGTCTCCAAGTCCCATCCTTCTTCTGCACCAACACGATCGGGCTCCCACGTGGCAATGAACTTGGCCGGATGTGACCTTTCTACAGCAGCTCCTGAATCTGTCGCTTGATTTCATTGTTCTCCAGAACATAGTGTCGATAGATCGGTCCATTGGGCAGCGATGCACCTGGGGTCATATCGATGGGTTGCTTGACCTGACAGTGCAAAGGCACCCCTGCGGGTGAGGTGAAGATGTCCAGATACTCCTCCACGACCTTGTCCATTCGTTGTTGTCGTGCACAGGGCTCTTATCTGGAGGTCGTGGCCACAATCTTCTTCTTGCCCTGAGGGCGGATCATCAGGAAAACAAATTTCCCAGTTTTGGAAATGAGCTTACTACATTGTTTTGCAGTAAACAAAGAAATAGCGACAGACGATGGTACCTCTGGTATCATGTATAACTTATTTCCTAAGGTAACAATAACAACGCGAGGCCGGGACTCATACACAACATGTTGCTTCCACAAGTATGGTTGGCCTAATAATACATCACAAACACCAAGAGGAGCAATGTCACATAATACCTCATCGATGAAGGGCTTGATGTGGTAGGGAAGGCGACANTTGTGGGCTGACGCGGAGATCCCATCCTTGGTGAAGCCACCCGATGGTGTACGATTGTGGGTGTGTTGTGGTCGGCAAGCCCAACCGCTTCACGAACTCTGCTGAAATGAGGTTCTTTTGGCTCCCGATGTCGACGATTAACTATAGCGGGAAACCCTTTACCCACATCTAGGAGTGGAAGAGACGTTCCTCCTCCTCTAGATCTTTCGGTTTTTCCTTTTGGATCTTCATGGTGGCAACGATGGCGTTGGTCTCCGCATTGATAATCTGCTTCCCTCTGTCATTCCCCTTCTCGGGTTCTGATTCAATGTCAAAGCATGCATCTAATTCAGAAGCCCTCATCTCGACCACTAGTGACTGTTTGGCCCGACACTCACTTGTGTTGTGAGTGGAGCTCTTATGGAACTCACACCACTTTCCCGTGTCCTCCTTCGGATTCACGATGTTGTTCTTTGCTTGTGGCTTTGGCAGGTTGTCTTGAGCCGCCATGCCTTGGCTTTGTCCTTTGTTTTGCGGTTTGGGGGCACCTTTCGCTTGCTTTTGATTCGCAGATCCAAAGTCTTGCTTCTTCTGTATGAATTTCTGCTCAATCTTGGCAGCATACCGGTATGTCGTACCAAGTGAGGAGATGTCGAGGAACTCCATTTCCTTCTAAATGTATCTGTGTATAAAAGTATGGTACTTCAACACCAAATGTTTCTTCAAATCTTTGATACCCAACTTTGTGCACATGGTATGGAATAGATTCGTCAGCTCATGCACATCTTGATCCCTTTGTTGCTGCAGTGTAGTCCATTGTATGTACTTGTCCTCATAGCTCCCCATGGGATACTATTGTTCCTTGATGGCGTCTCGGAAATAATTCCAAGTGGGTACGGCTGAGAACAGGGAGGGTTCCTCCTCGTCCTTTTTCTCACAATAGGTTTCCCACCTGTCCTTGATATGGGGGGCGGCTTTGAGAAGTGAAAAAATAATCTTCTCCCGGTCGGATAAGTCATGAATTGAGAAAAAACCTTCTAATAGATTTAACCATCTATATACGACATCTACATCTATTTGGCCATCAAATATGGGAATGACAAAGTTTACTTGTACCTTAAAAGGGGTTGCGCCTCCAGAGTGGTTGTTGGATGTAGATGCACCGCCAGTGGGCAATCGTTGAAGGATCTGGGTGAAGTTATCCATCATCGTGTTCCTTTATTTTTCAAGGGCCTCCTCGAGCAATATTTTCATAGGATCTCCTGCTTCCTCATCTTTCGTTTCGTCCCCCATGGGCGGTCGTTGGGGTTTGCGAGATTGATCTTGCTAAGGTTCAACCAGATCAAGCCCTAACTCCTTATACCCTGACCTCGTTGGGGACATGCAAAGAAGGATCGAGAAAGAGAAGAACGCTCTGATACCAATGATTCGGATTTATGCAGGAACGCAACAGAATACACAAATAACCATGAATACAAAGATGCAGCGGAAATAACACTTCATTTCATTAATGTCAAAGAACTAAAATTTGTTTACAGACAAAATAGAAATAAACTAGCTAGGGCGTTGGTAGCTTATCTCTAAGAAGATATGTGGTGGCTACAGGCCTATGAACTCTGTGTTCCAATGAGGCTCGAAGGCATATCTATTATTGAGAAACAATGGAAACCATAAACATCCAAAAAACCTAACCCTAGGAGATGAAACGCCAGAATATGGGCCCCGTCAGGGTAAATTAGTACATCAATTTCTCAGGGTCGTAACTTTGGCATACTATCTTCGTTTGACACATATGATACATCGTTATAAAAATCTGTCCGAGGACTACATTAGTTGGTAAAAAAACAAATAACATGATGCCCAAAAAGCGTCGTTTAGGGCCTCAAAACGGCTCTGGAAGTTCAAGACCCAACAAATTGCCAAAAATAGTAAATTGTGCTACAATTAAGGAAACTGAAAAACTGAAAGAAACAATGGTGGGGGTCCAAGTGGAATAGGTGGGTGGCCACCAATATCCACCTGGATCACCCGGATGTCTGACCAGGCAACCAAGTTTTTGGACATGAAGGGGACACTTGAACAAATGGAGAATTACAGTGTAATTATGTTTTTTGGCTCCAAGGAAAATCTTGCTTTCCTTCCATGTCACATTATGGACATAATGTTTGTTACAGAAATAGCAAGGCAATACAACTAATGGTTGAGTTTTTTACATGAGAAGAGAAAAAATCAATTCATCCCTCTGCCTTGGAAAGTCGGGGACTTCGTGTTCAGGAACGTCAATAAGATTGACGAACTCGCAGGCCACTTCAACAACTTGAACCTAAGATATGTTGAAAGACTGGGAGGGTTCTACCCTGATGGAATTTTTGTAGAACATTTACTAGCAGTTGGCTTCAACAATTCTTATATTCATACACTCTTGAACGAAGACAGAGACAATGAAGAGAACATTGTTTCTCATGATGTTGGCGACCTAGACACGGTGCAAAGCACCAATGAATTGTACAAACAACATGGAAAATTCCCCGGTCAGAAGAGTGCCCAATCCCCAGTTGCCACTAACAAGAGCACGACGTCCCCAATCATCGCTCCAACGGCCCACCCCAGTAAGAAAGCAACCCACAATACTTCAAGCGGAGGAGGAGATAAGAACCCTCCTTCAGGTAAAATTGATAGTTCTCATAAGATTCCCATGAGGAAGAAGAGAAAAAACGTTGTGCAAGAAGCGGAGGAGCCCCAAAGCGACAGTGATATACATGTCCTCTCCCTTGAAGACATGGAACTTGAGACTGATATCAAAAATGTATTCCCCAATGTTGATCAGCCCAGGAGGGCCATCCACCATAATCCCCTAATGGAAATAGCTGACACCGACATTTTTGATGAAGATGAATCCTTTGTATTCTAGAGCGTTGTTTTTGACAACCAATCTAAAAATTTAATTACTAAAAAGAGAGATGTAAGAAATAAGAAAGGGAAATCTTGTTCAGATATTAACCTTAGGAACATGCAGCCGTCCAAAATCTCTCGAATTCACTGAGAAACTGGAGATGATCTTGATGATTTCATTGGAGGCCTTGAGGTGGAAAATGCCAAACTGAAGGGTCGGACCAAGGAATTGGAGGAAGCTTTGATTCCTATCCCATTGCTTGTCAGTCCCTTATCACTAATCGTGCCTGCCACCCTTGCAGCCAAGTTAAAAGGATCCTCCAGCCTCCTCACATTGTGTAGAGGCTATGTGGAGAAGAATATAAAGAAAATAATGGAGCTCATTGCTGAATCCTGTGAAACATAAAAAACTATAACTTCCTTTGGAACGAGGGCACATTCCCTCTAGGAATAATTGTAGGTGGATTTAAAAAATGAAGAAGGTTTTTATCTAGACGCGGTGGTCCCTTTTGGCATCAAAGTCACCAACATGACTGAACTGAGAAGAAGAGAAGAATATCTCCCCTCCCCAAAGCGGATCAAACAATTAAATGCATGCTGGAAACAGAAAGTTAAGAACCTACATGTCATTTTCCTATCATGTCAACAAGCCATATCAAACAAAGAAGAATTATTCAGAAAGTTGACCGAAATAGACTTAGCCGGAAGTACCAATGAGGTCCAAGACCCCAAATTAATCCTCAACTCCTTGTTCTTAACCAAGCAAGCCTTCGATGAACAAGTTGAGATTTTTAAGGGGCTGTATTTTGAAAAGTTTTATGGCATACTTGAATATGATATGGATGACGTGGCCAACTGGATAGTGGAATATACGGTCAAAAATCAAGAAATCGAGGAGGCTCTGCGTAATCTTTCTATCGACCTAAGGGAATTAGAAAGTGATCTTTTCAACATAAAATCCGGCATGAGATCAACATAGCGCCCATGATAAGCTACATTGAAGAATGTATCCAAAGGGAAATCGACAAGCTCATCGACGAAGGGAAACAACCGGTTGGCACGAGTCCAGTAACCGTTGACGAGAGCAATAAAAAGGCATCAACAAGAAAATAACAAAGGGGGAGAGAGATACAACCATCGTAAATCCACACTGATCACGTCATGCTTTATTTATTAATCTAGTTATTTCATCTCTTTAAATAAAAATGTCTAACCAAACACTGATCACTTCCAATTTCTTCGTTTCAGGTCTTGTTGTGTACCGTCACCCACTTCTTCTTTCTACAATCCTATTTCTTGTACCTATTTGTTTTATGGTCCATGGGAGCCCCAATCCCAGTCTATATGACAAACACATTTCGAGGAATATGTAACAGACATTATTATTTTTTGATAAATTTGAAAGAAAACTATTTCGAGAACAATCTCGACGGTGCCTTTTAACCCTCTTTTCAAAATGCAAAGTTAGTTCTCTATATGCATGCCGCTCATCTTCTTTTCTTTTTATGTGCTCATAAATCTTTATCTTCAACTATGCTAGATGAAAATTGTATTTATTTAATTTAAATGTTTAATGTGTCTGATTCCTAGTACTATCTTCGAGGAATTTTTATTTCTAAAAACTAGAAAAATATTTTCTATTGTTTTGTATTCCTTTAAGTCATTACGATGGACTTTATATAGGTCCCACATTCGAACTGTGCATGCCTAGGAAAAACTTAAAGAGGAGTACCACATCCATAAAAATGCAATAGCATTGACATCCACGTTAGGTTGTCGTTTCGGTCCTAACAAATTCAAGCATCAACAGGCTTCTAAATAAACTGCAAGAATATCTGCAGAAATGAAAACCTTACAAACATGCCCTCTTCCTGGACTGATCCAGGATCTTTTCGTCGGGTGACTTATCAAAGAATTGCATAAAATGAGCATAAAGTAAAGTACACCATAAAGAAGGAAAAGCTCAAAAGGAAAGAGACATGATCATGCAATATGAACACAATGAACTTGATAACGGAGTTCGTCCCTGGTGGACTACGTCTCTAGGTCCTGCTCTCAAATGGGTAGGTATTTTTATTAACTCCACAAAAGAATTGGGAAAAATACATAAGTATACCTCATTCTGGAGTTAAGCTATAGAAGCTTTGCTCAGATCAGAAAACTAAAACAACCACTGTGCTTGTGGCGTCGTTTTACTTAAAACGATTGTCTTCGTGCCTCGATCTGAGTCTGACACTTTCAGGCCCAAGAGACACCCCTGCCTCAGTTTTTGTGCCACTTCTCCTGCAGTTAATGATTGAGAAATCTTGAAAAGCATGCCTTGATCCATACAAAGTCCGTACGGGCGTGCTCGATTCTCCTCTCTGTGCTCTGTTCCGAACTATGGCCGAACACTCCTTCTTATACCAAAATCTAGGCTGTCAGCATTGATGAGGAGGTCAAGCACAATGGTTGGCGTAACAATATTTAGAACTTGGTTAGGTGTAGGTCCTGGGGTTGAATCCCACTGGCCTCCCCTTTTTAACACATTGTTATAACATTTTTGGCGTGCCCTGCCAAATCTGGCGGGCGACCACTAGAATGGTGGAATCGTTATTAAAATCGGCGTAGGTTAGTGGAATTTCGTATATGGTGGAGTGTTGAATAATGTATGCTTAAATGGAGTATTATAGACCCAAGGGATGGGCCGAAGGCCTAGCCCTTTTCTCCCCCACATGAAACATTTATTAAACTTAAATAAAATATGTTCCATAGTATAAACAAGGCACATGTAGTGGTGTATTGGTTGGTGCAAAATGTGAGGACTTTGGGTTGGAGGAGTTCAAGGGTTCGACTACAATGGAGTCATAAAAAAATTGGTCATGCCAACCATTGGAGGGGTGCCACGTAGCACTAAATTATTTTCCCATGAAACTGACACTTGTCACAACCTGATTTGCCCACATATATGCCATCAGACTTGTAGGACCTTGCCACATCATCCCATGCCAACTCGTTTGTATGGATGTGCCATGTGTCACCCTTGCAATGGTGCCACGTGTCAACTTGACCTTTTGACTTTTGACCAAGTTTGACCTTCACTTTGATCGCTTATATATTTTGATTCATAACTCCGTTTGACGATTTGTTTGCGTCGTTAGAAATCTTGTGACACGCTCTTCGCGATCATGTCATTTTAACTGAGTTTTGAGAACTTTGAATTTTTTCCCTTTTGTTGTCTGTCGAAGCCATTTTGAGCATCTTGAGTTGCCTCTGTAAGTTCTGAGTCGTTCTTAGCCTTCTCTGGATCCTTTTTGGACCACTCCTTCCCACTGAGAGCCTTTTTAGACTACCAAAAGCTTCCATCAATCAACTGGTATGTGAGGGAAGAGTCCCCTCATTTTTTCCTTCTCAATCCACTTGGCCTTGCTTAGATGTGTGCCCTTTCAGCCTACTCGAAGATAATCAACATCACCCCTGCGTGAAGTCCTCATCCTTCTGTCCAGGATGATATCTTCCTATAACTCATCCAAGTACTCAGGTGCAAACTCATCAATGAAAGGTATTGAAACTTCCTCATCCTGATCCATGATCATGGGAGACTAAAAAAGTTTCAAGTTCTCTACGTTCACAACTGAATAAATCTGCATATAAGGTGGAAGATCTAAACGAAAAGAATTAGTGCCTCTTTTCTCCAAAATAGTGAAGGGTCGATATCGGTGTTAAAATAATGTAACTGCAAAGTGTATTCTTATTATTATTTGATATATTATTCATTGGATCAATCCCCATTGTGGATTGATCATGTCGGCTATTGTAAAAGGACCAAATCCCCTTTTGCAAATTGGTCATAATGTAATTGTAAAAGGCAAAAGAAGAAGTCGGCCCCAGAATATATAAAAGAGGCCCCGAAATATAATAAAGGTGGTTATAACCACCCAGTTTGAGAAGTCGGCCCTGCCAATGAAGAGACACTTCACACATGCCAGATTTGTATAAATAAGGAGGCTAGCGCCTCACTTAGACACACACCTCACTTGCTC